>JAAALK010000283.1:35838881-36023139 GCA_019279435.1 Zizania palustris
CATCTGAAAGAATGCCAATCATAGGTAGAGAGAACAATACCATACTGAGCCCAGAAGCATCACTTCCAGTCATCACTTGTCACTACCCACTGCTGTGCCATGCTATGCAGTATGCACAATCATGATGCATTCAGTATATGTTGAAAATGGAGCCAAAATTAAAATGGACTGGAGTAAACAAATTTCCCAGACAAACTCCCATACATAATAAAACCACGATGGTCGGTACACCATTGTTCATTAAAGTCATAACATAAGTCTAATTTGATGTTTAGTTGCTAGTTGCTGCAGTCCATACTATCCATTCAAACATAACCATGTAAGAACAGAATTACATATTCCTACCGAATGGGATGGTTCTAATTAATTCCTTATTTGTGATATTACCTGTTAAAAAAAGCATGAACTTCATTTTGCATTTGTGCCTTGCTGATCCAGTGCAAAGAATTTCAGTCTTTTTGCATAGACTGGTGATTCTTTGAAAGTTAGGGCAAATCTCATGAGCAGGTTTCAAAAGTCACACCCAACAAAATTATCATTATCTAAGGCCTTGTTTGGCAAGATAAAACTTTTTGTGCAAAATGTACATTTTTTCATTTCAAGCAGAAGATTTTGTAAGCACGCCCAACAGAATTATCATCTTATAATTCAGTGATCATGCTTTTGGGTAATTCCTAAAAGGTTTAAGAAATTATATATATATATATATATATATATAGTAGATAAGCTATTATCTTACCCCCCACCCACACCCACACCGCCACACACATTTTACATAAGTTTGCTAAACTATGAATTTACGGTTATGACCCAAATGGTCTAAATTTGCCATCTGCGACACTTGCATTATGGATAAATCCAGTTCAGGTAAATATAATTTGTTGGTACTAAGTGACGGATATTTCAATTGGAGTATTCAAAGCCTTATTCTTGTTTGTTCCAGACCAGGATATGTGCAGAAGGGTGGGCTTAAAATGCCCAGGAAACAGAATGCAAAGGTATGGATCAGAAAGAAAGTTTCTAATGTTACAATAGCAATGCATTAGAGTTAAACATTTTATAGCCAGTAGTTCATATACTTGTAGGTCGTTTTGAAACAACTATCCACAACTGACGGCCCCAAGAACTCCATTATATATCATGCTACGAATCAGAAAAAAAATGACATAAAAAGAATTGGTACATCCTGCAAACTATACACTGAAGACTACTAATTTATATAGAGCCAGGAGAAATATGGCTCTATATTTCCCTTCAAAAGAATTTAGACATACATCTATGATATACCCTGTATGATATTTTATACGGTGGTTTGACTAGAAGTATGAGCTGATACAAGCAACTAATAGTTAGACTATACTGAACTCTGGCACTGCAAATATAATTTAGGATTGTCTTAGATCACAACCAACATGGAACGAAATTTATGAACAGCAACAAATTTTAGTGCATAAACCACACGATACCAAACTAATCCTAAAACAAAAGGGGCCAATTGATTGATAGCACTACAAAGATCACATGACTTGGAAATAACATTGATGTGTCATACTGTCATTAACAGGTTGCCCTTGATCTCACTTGTCATCCTCATATTGGATGCCATTTTCCAATGTATTCATGTTTGAAGTGTTATCTAGCAAAAAATCCCAAGAAGGTTCTTGGACTTAAATCCTTATCCACATCATCCAAAGGCCTTCTCCATAGTTTGCTCATTCTGTAAGTCTACAAGGTGTGTTTGATGATAATTTGCTTCATTCGAATATATTATCTGGAATCGGATAATTTGGCGGTTTCATGGATTCAGCATGATGCTCAAATGTTCATTGTAATGTCAAAAGAAGCTCTATTTGCCTAGTTGACTCCCATGTTCAAACATCAGGCATTAGATTTTGTAATGTTGTTGCATTATATTCAATAGCACAACAGTGCACATTCCTAGCACTACAACCATATTAATAATTGGGCAAAAAAAATTCTTGGAACAATCAGCACAAGCAAGAACAAACATACCCAGCAAGCAACAACAAAATCATCACTATTTATAGCTATCGATCACCACCATCATCATCTGAACATTTTTTCCACAGCTGAAAAAATAGATGTCGAACTGGAGGAGAAAGAGCACAACAGTAAGCAAACAACAACTTACTTGCCAAATTATTGTATAACAAAGGTGCTAGTCTTAATGGTCGTGGTTACGGGTCTCATTCGTCCCCGATGAACTCGAACTCGTCCTCGCGGAGGTGGGCGAAGAACCTGACCGGCTTGGGCTGGCCCTCCACGTCGAGATGGAACTCCACCTTGAAGGGGAAATTGGCCGTGATGCGCTTGCCCTTCCAGACGGCCACGTACTGCTTGACGACACCCTCCATGCCCTGGACGTCCAGGTCGGGCGCCTTCACGACGTGGTAGACGCGTATCGGCGCCGTGACGCGCACGCGCTTGCCGATCTTGGGCGCCACGGCGGCCTCCTCTTCGGCCACGTCCACGGACGAGGACACGTCGCTGGTGAGAGTGGCCTGGCGCACGGTCCGGAGGCGCGAGCGGCGGGGCAGCGGTCCGAGGCCGCGGGCGGCGGCGGCGGAGGGGAGGCGGCGTACGAGGAGGACGGAGGATGTTGAAGTGTACGGCGGCGCCACGGCTGCGGTGGTGGTCGCCATTGCGAAGGCTCTGCTGCAGCGCGCGTGGGAAGACTAGAGAGCTTGGTGTCGAACAGGTGGTGGGCGCGGGAGAGGAGTAAAGAGGATTAGACGCAGGGAACGAGAGGTGCGCGATGCCCCGAGACCCGAGTTGCGTAAAAATTCACCGATGCCTTTGGTTCGGTTGCCTCTGGGCCCTGCAAATGCCGAGAATTTCAAGCATTTTCAGTGAAAAAAATCCAAAAAAAAACGTCTCTCTCATTTGCCTCCAAATATCTTCCTTAAGTAAGTCAATTTTTCCTCGTTTTATCACCAAATTCTGCTAAATTTGGATGACTTGTAGGACTTGGCCGTTCGGCCGTCATCAGCTAGACCAGCTAAGGTTGCACTTTGACGATGCTTCGTGTCACTGCCACGGCAGCAGATGGGATGGGACAAACGGAAGCAGAGTTGTACAGGTTTCATGCAAATGCCCAGCTGACGAATGGATAAGGTGCAGTGGGGGGAGCACACGCCTGGCTGTGGTTGCATTATAGTCAAACGCACAATGTTTTGGTATTGTCTCAACTCTGAAGCTAATGTCTTCTACTTATTATGCAACGGAAAAAATGGACATTGAGCATTGAGCAATGTACAAATATATGCAAGTTAGGGTGCTAAGTTGCTAGCTTTGCCCCTCCAATAACTTCATAGAAACAGAAAATATAACAGCTTTCACATTTGAGCACATTTTTTTACGGAACTACTGATCAAACCTTCAAATCGTCTGTAAAGGGTGTTTTGAAATTTAATGTTCTCTTCATTTGCAACAATGCGCTGCGCTGCATTGCATTTGCAACCGGTGATTTTCCCGAGGCGAGAGCGCGCTCGAAGCAGTGACAAATCTGCAACTGCAAGTGCTTTCACTAAAAAAATGTTTTGCATTCGGTTCGACAGATGAAAGGCTAGGTATTTGGGCTTATGGGCTTCGGTGTTGAGCAAGGTAAGGTTAGAAGCTCACTTCTAATACCATCAAAATTTTGGTCACTTTCTCGTTCTTGGGCCAAATTTCTAGACCAGTTTTGTCACAAGCAGTTCGAATCCACAAAATTCCACTAATCAGACACTCCCGCCTTCATGCGAACATGTCTGCCGATATATGTGGCCATGATGACTTCACAAAACCATGCAACTATGAAATCATTTATTGATCATATGACTACAGTACATAGAACTGATAGAAGTAAACAAGTAAAGAACATAGGAGACTAGGAGAGCATAAAACCCGTCTCCTGTTTCCAAGCCTCTTTCAGCAGCAATCCCTACACCTTACATACTACTACATTCAACTACAAATTCTGCAGAAAGCATACTCTGATATGATCGCTAGCTAGTCAAATGTCTAAAAGAATCCAGCTTTGAATCATCACGCGAAGATCGGTAAGGATGGTGGCCTGTAATATCTGGCCATTCTTGTCCCAGCCTAAAAAATGCAGCCGGGTTTTTCCTCGTGGTTTTCAGGAGAGAAGTTGAGGTGTTCTTGTGATGTGATCAATGGAGATGCCACAAGCTCTCTTAAAAACATGCAACCTGTGTGCATCTCAGCAACCTAGGTGTCTCCTGTGTTTGTGTGAATGGTGTGTGATGTTGTAGAAACGGGGAGCATGCTTAGTCCTTCCAAATGAAGGATGGACTATGGTGAGGAGGAGGACGAGGAGGAAGGGGAGAAGAAGAAGCGGCAGTGGTCATGGCTGTCACTGCCGCCGCAGGGGCAACCGCCACGAGGACTTCCGGCGCGCTGAAGGCGTAGTCCATGCCGGTAGTCTGCTCACCGGCGAAGCGAGACTGGAGGAAGAGGCCGCGGGCGCTGTCGATGTCGTAGTCCCAGACGGAGCTGCCTGGCCCCCATGCGCTGAACCAAGCCTCGTCGGCCGGTCCCCATACGCCGCCGGACGTGGACGATACCGACGTCTGGAACATGGCCGTGTTGCCGTCGCCGCCTTGATGATCGGCTGTCTGGAGCTGAGGATTTGACTCGGACTCCGGAATGCTGTGCTCCTCTGCTGCGGAGAGCAGAGGCTTCGGTTCAGGGTTGGATGACTCTTCTGTTTGTTGCTGCTGCTGAGCTTGTTGTCCGTGCGTTTCATCCGGCGTGGGCAGAGCGGAGGAGGAAGAGGAGGAGCAGGAAGTCGCCGCGCTGGCGCTGGTACGGCCGCTCCCGCCGGTGCGGCCTTCGCCTAGGAAGAGGTCGGGGAAGTTGAGGCGCGCGTTCTCGCCGCGAAGCTTGAAGGCCTCGCGGTCGTACGCCATGGCGGCGTCCTCGGCGGTGTCGAAGGTGCCGAGCCACAGCCTGGTGCGGTTCCGCGGCAGGCGAATCTCCGCGACCCACTTCCCCCAGTGGCGCTGCCGCACGCCGCGGTACAGCTTGGGAGGCCCCGGCGCCCGCAGCGCATGCGGGTACAGCGACGGCAGCACGGCTCCGCCGCGCACGCCTCTGCCTCTGGGGCTCAGGTTCAGCGCCTCGCTCCAGTAGCGTAGCAGAAAACGCTGCTGCTCCTCCGGCGACATGAACTGCGGCGGGAACAGAGGAGACGCCGCCCCAAACGGCTGCTGCTGCTGCTGCTGCTGGCTACTGCCAAACGATATCATTGCTGATGCTGCTCCGGCAGCAGAGGCTGCTGGTACAAGCTGGAGTGCGGCAGCAGCGGGAGGAGCCTTGGGGCCGCCGCCCCCGGAGAAGGATCGTACGCGAACGGAAATATATGTCGCGTCGACAGCGGCTGATTCGGCACGGACATCGCCGGCGGCGACATGGGGTTGGAAACAGAGGACAAGTCAGGGGAATCAGGGGACGACGAAAGCGAGGACACGGAGCGCTGGAGGACGCGATCGGGGCTGCGGATCTTCTTCAGGGGCCGGAGCAATGAGGCGGCCACCGGCGCGTCTTCTAAAACTGGCGCCGGCGGCAGCTGCTGCCTCTCCGCCACGGAGGAGGCCGCCGCGATCGCTCCCTTCCCCTTCCATCTCCGTCCTCTCCCGCGCCCTCCATCCGCCGCCGCCGCTGCCGCCGCCGCGTCCATCCCAATTCCCGAACACCAACACGCCGCACTCTTCCTCGCCACCAGCCGATTCCACTAAAAAAACGGCGAGCGACCGGAGCGCGCGAGCCAATGGGGCGCGTGGTTCTGATTCTGAGCAAGCGTGTCGGGCGAAACGAGCTTATAAAGGTGGGCGATCCTGCGATCGAAAGGCGAGGTGGGATATTTTTCGTAGCGCGTGGAGTGGTTCCACGGGGGAGGCGGAGGCGGTCAGGCGGAGCAGGGGAGAGGGGGAAAAAAAGCAGGCGTCGTTGTGTGGCGGAACGGATCGTGGTCGGTGTGTCGGGCCCCACCATCATTTGACCCGATGGCTCTCGTGCTGCCGCGTACAGTACGCAGCACCGCACGAATCTCGAGGCGGAGCACGTTGCTTTCGGCTGCTGTCTCGGCTAGACATGGCCGGTACTTGATCGAGAAATAAGCCTTAGACTGATCCGTCTGTTGCTTTCCTTGCACTCCAGTATTCTTCTTTTGTCTCATGTCTCTCTCGATTCCAGCTAATTCAGAGCCATGACGAACGATCTGGATGATTAATCTGCACAATCAAAGAATGCGAGACGAGAGCATGATCCTACTTTTGTAAAAAAAAACACATGGCGACCTGTCATTGGGCATAGTGTGCATGATTTGGGTTTATGTAAGAGCTGCATGCCGAAAGGGGCGGGCCGGGTGAGCTAAACTAAGATCAGCTTATCGTCCAAATTGTTTTAGTGAAACTGTACGTTAAAGCTGTAGCTTTAGCCCCAGCAGCCCAGCTGACACAAGGCCGAGCTAGTTAACATGTTTGGGTTTTTGCTACAGTTCAGAAAGCTTAATTGGCTCTTCTCACGAGTACGTGTGACACTGCTGCTCAGGCAAACAATGTGAAAATTTCCCTCCAATTCACGCACATCTTGTTGTGTTACATACATTAGTCTGTAGAGCAATCAAGGATTACTATATATGGTTTGCACAGATAGTTTAGTTTGTCAAATAAACAATTCCCTCTTCTCTGCGCACCGTGTGAAGAACGAGAGATGAGGTCACGGTGCACATTCCTGCGGGGATAAGAGAACAGCTCGCACGGAGTATATAAAATTGCGCTGACCATTTCATGCTTCATAGTGCCTGCAATCTACAGATCAGGTAAGAGTATTATATACTTGTCAAGTGTGTCTGCTTTTATTTCTTCTTCGGAACCTATATTTTTCTCATAGCCTGAAGTGACAAGCCCCATAACTCGCCCAGAGACAGAGAGGGCGGCGAGCGGGGTGCAACTCCAACAGTCAAAAACATAGGAAATGACTGTTTTACCTCCTCCATACTGTTGGATTTTGATCTGGAGGGATTTTGGAGGAGACTCCGAAGGTGGACTCCGTACAGAATGAGATCTATCTTCGTACCGTTCGGCGTTGATCATAACTGTAGAGTGCAATCGAAACTCCCGACATTAGAGGAGCTATTTCCAAAACATAGACTTCTTACTAAGTATGATTGCTAAGCATAGTAGACTAAGCTTTAAACTTTAGATGTTAGATCATGTGTGGTCGTCGTGTCATCATACAACAGTTTATTTGTTAGGTATGCTTTTGGTTTCCTATATAGGTAAAATGTTTGTTCAGTGGGCTGAACCTTGAGCAAAACATAAGGGGTACACCAATGAATAGATGGGTTGACTTTCTTATTTGGATTGTAATGGGTGCATTATATTAGACCAAGCAGAATGTATACAGGGTTAAAATACGAAAATAATAGCTAGAATAATTTTATGTGCGTCCACTACATAGCTATTGATACTTTAGTTGTGTCTGAGTAGAATTAAGCTAATATATTCTTATGTTTAATATGTATCTATATTTTTAGTTTTAGCTTCTGAAGTATAAGGACTTATGAAGCCATGTACTCCTCTGTTAACTTTTAAATAATATAATTAATTTTTATATCAACGTTTGACCATTCGTCTTAATAAAAAAATTGAAATATCATTTATTTTATTATAATTTGTTTTATTACTGAAAATACTCTAAGTATAACTTATATTTGTGCATATTTACATAATTTTTTTGAATAAGGTGAAATGATCAAACGTTTAGTTAAAAGTCAACTACGTCATTTAAAAATTAACGGAGGGAGTATATTTTATCCATGCCCTCAATTCTGCGGCTTGGCTGCTCCGCATGGTGTTTTTTCTGTAACATACACTTGATTTTATTCTGAATCCACAGCGGCTAAGGCTCTTTTAAAACATAAGAATTTTACAAATTTTTTATAAAAATTACACTAAATCTTTCAAAAAATGAAAAAAATTGTTCGAAAGGAGCCCTTATTGTTTTTACTACCCACCCACAAAGAAAAGACCGATTGGATCGATGAAGTGATCGTCAATCTTGCCTAAGCAATGCACGATGAACAGAGCCCTCCAATCTGGCGGTTTACGAATGATCAAGATTCAAGATGATGAGGTAACAGCCAATAGCCATGAGCACGAAGGATGCAACCACAAACTCCAAGACAGAGCGAGGCTGGGCTTCCCGACGAGTGATGCAACATTTTTTACGCGGTAGTTGAAGTTCGCGAGATCTCCAGCTCCACCGTTTTTTCGGAGCAGAAAAAACCTGGTCAAATAGAACCATAAATTCCAATACCAAATTGTTTTTTGAATGACCGTGAAATGTAAAAAAAACAACTCTAGCGTAATTACGTTACAAGATACTAGTCAGAGGCCTGTGCTTTGCAACAAAATCTTATTTTATAATAGTTTTTTATTTCCGCGCAAAATATATAAATTAAAAGACTGAAATATAAATACAATTTTCTTTTTCTAGTTTTTATTTTCTTTTTTATTCTTATTCTTTTTTTCTTTTCCTCTTTTCTTCTCACGCAATGAAACCTGCGCATGCATGCAAAGGAGGCGGGGCACCTTGAGCGCACCTGCGGTTTGACCGGGTGGTTGCACCGGTTTTTTTGGGTGGTTGCACCGGTTTTTTTAGGGTATAAGTTTTGATTGGTTTTTTATGGGAAGTGAGAGCGCTGCGGGAAGGGAGCCAGCGGACGGACGAGTAAGTCCCCGCTTTAATATAGTTAAAATAAGATTCAAATTTAGCTATATTTTTAGTTGGAGTAGAAACAAGAATTTTGAATTGTCATGTTTCCAGAAAATACCATAGAGGCGCTGATCGCGGTGGCCTTTTCGGCGAATTTATGCGTGCAGCACGAGGCAACTGAGCCCTGTGACAAATGTCAACCCAAAAAATCTCGCGTCGAACGGGTACGAAGGAGTTTTTTCGTCTTCGTATAAAAAACAAATCTAAAAAAAACTAGGTAGTGTAGTGCATTAAACTCCACAAGTGAAACGGTTGAGTGAAATATATATTTACTGTTAAAATAGAAAATCTTCTCGTAAGGGTGTGCACAACCTCATTTAATATGTGGTCTCTTAAGAGGTCTCTGAAGAGTTAACTGAAAAAATATAAGATGCGGGCTCTTCGCAAATATCCCATCTCTACATGATTCTCCATACACATTGTCTATTAATTGCATTTATGATTCATAGGCTTAAGGGCATGTACAACCCTGACACTGCTGCACGGTACTCCAAGCATAAGACATAGCTAAAACACAATATAGTACAATGGGTGTGTCTAAAACATGTGTCTTGCTATATTCATTGCACCAATCAGAGCATTCAATAAATTAAATTGACCAATCAACTAGTCCTATGCCTCGAGCATAGAACCAAGACACAGTGTCTTCGTTAAGAGACGTGTCTTGAGTTTTTTTACATTTACCTCCTTAGACACACCCGAAGACACAACTCAAGACACCCATTGTACATGCCCTTAAGGTTGTACCATACAATTTCTTTGTTATCTCTTGTACTTTAAAAACCGTTCCGCTGATTTGTACATGTTCTGGGACTCTCCATTAAAATAATTGTGAAAAAAGATCTCTTTTTTCCTAATAACAAATTCCACATGGGGAGACATGGATCAGGCCGTTGACATGCCTATCCCAAACAAAACTGTCGTGCACGCCGGCTTCTGCTGTCGATCAGCCGGCCCCCTCCTCGCGCTTTCGGTACTCACCACTCCAAAAACTCCACCAATGTCCACACATTATCCGGTCGTATCTGATAACTCTCCTCCCCTCCACCACGTACGTTTCTAATGCATATAAAAAAAATCTCCACAGCGACAAGGCCGGCCACGGCCATGTTCACCATCGGCCGGCGACCACCGCCCAGCTGCCCCACCCAAGCCTCCCGCCACCAACCAACCCCCCTCCGCCATGTCAGCTCGCGCAGGCTGTTTGACGTCTATGCCGTTTACCATTACCATTTAATACCGTCAAGAAAGAGTAGTTATTTTTCTATTGGAGTGGTTTTTTAGAATTGAGAGAGCTTTTCTGTTGTAAAGGTGCATCAAATGCATCTAGCGCCGGACGTGGGCCAAGAGTGGTACGTTGAAATGCCTATAATACTAACAACTGGTATCAGAGCCAATATCACTATGTCTACCTAGGAGTGGGATGTTAGGACGTTTTGGGGTGGAGGCATTGTAAGTCCAACCCTTAGGAAAGGGCTACGAGCACCTTATGAAAAAGAAATAACTATTCTTTTATTAAAGATACTTCGAATACGTCTATAAGTAAGAACATTAATCGAGTATGGTGTACTAAAGAATTTTTTCTAAAATAATATTTTTAAAAAGAAAATTTTAAATATGTATGGCGATTTTAAAAAATTACAAAAATAGGTAGCGGTCAGCACTTCAAGTGTCGACCGGATGTTGTCTCCTATTAGATTTTGTCACGTTAGCTTCAGTCGGTACTTTAAGTGCTGACTAGAGCTAACATGACACCAGTCGTCACTTCAAGTGCTGACCGCATGCGATTTTTACAAAATTTCAAATGGTCATATAGATTTGAATTTTTTTAAAAAAAATATTTTCAAAAAAAAATTGTGTAAAACGCTAATAGGTTGCCGCGGTACGGAACCTCCACCGTGCTAGCGGCATCCCGCCGCGCCGACGCTTACCGGGTCTCGCCGGCCGTGGCTCAGGGTAATGCGCGCGGAGACTTCTGACCTGGCCGGCGGCGACACCGTCGAGCGCGCGCACGGCTCGGCCCCACACGGCGGCCGTCCGGCCGGCCGCCGCGTAGACGTGCCGACACGTGGCCCGCCCCCGCGGCGCACCTACGCGGTAATCATTCCTGTGGCTCGCGAGCTCGAACGTGGTTTTTTTTTTCTCAAAAGGTGGGGCGAATTTTTCGACGGCTACTTGGTACCGGCACACGCGTGTGGAAAAGGTGCACAAGCTACACGCCTCGATCGGACGACCGCACGACAAGTGTGCGAGCGAGCGAGCTATCCAGATTTGAGAAGCTTCGGTCATTCCACGCCAATTACCGAAAGAGTTGCTAAAAAATTCCATGTTGATACGAGTATATTCGCTAAGTTTGGTGATTAAATTAGTCGCGCGCGTGTGTATATATATATAAATGTTATCTTACACCATGGGTGTATAATAGCTATTATACCGACAAATCTACTACTGAGAAAAAAATAGTACTCAATAGCTATTCCACTGAAAAAATTTACTACTAAAACTAGTCGGTGTAAAATAATTATTCTACACACGTGATGTAGAATAGCACTCCCGTATATATATATATATATATATATATATATATATATATGTATATATATGTGTATATATATATGTGTATCTATATATATATGATCCATACAAATATCTACCAGCTGCATCGGTCGAGGTCGTCATAATATCGTAGAATACGTAAAATAGCCGTCATTACCTCAGGGGTCAGATAATCTATGTAGATTACGCAACACACAATCATGCATGCAACTGTACTTAGCTTGCGATAAGGTCAGCGCATATATAATACGATTATTATACCCTAAGTGTGCCGCTTTAAAACACCTACCTTCATCCACTAATTAATTAATGCTGAAAACCTCGAGTTTCAATTTGAGTTAATATCTATTCCATACAGATTAAACTTACATGAAAAGTTCTCTCTTATAAATTAAATTTACCTTTGACGGTTACGTTAGCCAACAGTTTTGTGTGTTGGCAATCATCATCGTATATGAGTTTAGTGTTTAGTGTTTAGAACATTCCTTGTATTTTGTGTCTTTATTATTTGCATGTGTGATTATTTACCACTACCGAAATCTTCGTACTGACAAGAGGTTTCTCAATAAATAAATAATTAGTTAATTTACCATCAATCTAACCACATACTTATCAAGATGCCTCACGTGACCTGCACGGGGTTGCATGCATGAGCCCCGTATTTGGCTTTCATCTTCTAGCTCGTAGCTCAGCTTTTGGCCTCACAAGTGCGCATCAAACAGGTCGCTGTCACGCTGCCTGTGAGACGAATGGCGTGTTCCGGAACGGATTAGCACGAGTGGATTTGTTTAATGCCCTAATTATATCAAGTGGTTTCTTGGAGCAATTGCCTTGGCTTTGATTTGCGCAGCAGGTCAACCCGTAGTGCGGGGGTGGCGGATTTGGCGTCAGCCCGCTTTGTACGCACCCCTCTGACTTCTTCCTGGAATATGAACGAGAGTCGAGAGACGAGCCTAAGGTCGGTTTAGTTAGACTAGATGGGATAGGATTATTCTACCTTAGTTTTATGGGTTCATCCTAAATTTTTGTTTGGTTAGAGAGATTGAGGAAGATGAATGAATGTCAATTGAAACACCGTTAGCAACACCGTTAATAAAACCTACATGTCATCCTCTGTAAGACTCCATCCTCGTGCCGCTACCGGCCTACCCTAGCCGTTGGCTCCCGCCCAGACCCCGAGCCACCTGCCAAAGCCCCGATAGTGGCCTGCCTAACCACGTCACCGCTGAAGGCTCCGACCGCTGCCTGCCTCGGTCACCGCCCCAGCCCTCGATCGCCACCGGCCGAAGTCCCAATTGTCGCTTGCCCCAACCGCCGCCTGAAGCTTCCCGACGCTCGAACTGCTTAGTTGTTTCGAGCGAACAGAGCAAAAGTGGGATGGTTTTGTCCGCTCAATTTTTAGGGATGAAAACATCCCCATTTTATTGGAATATACCCCGAATATTCCTTTGGTGGGATATCTTGATCCCCTTTTCCCTCAAACAAACACCATCAAAAACGGGCTCATCTCATTCCATCTCACTTGGTCTCTCGAATCAAACACACGCTAACGTAGGCCAGTTTGTTGTTTGTATTCACAATTTCAGATTCGTAGAAGGTAAGAGCTGTCTGCAAGAGAATTGTTATTTGTTGTTCCCTAAAATCTTATAAAAAGTTCTAATACAATTTAATATCTAAATCTTACGACTCTCGATATCATATTATCATTATTTTACTATCATACTATGGTATCATTGACATAAATAGATCCTACTTATTAAATATATTTTCTTTCCTTTTATTTATATCTCTCAAATAGCGGACAAGTGGGGTGGGATCAGAGTAGATAAGGAACAAGAGTCGCTCCCTACAAGTAGGGATGATAAAAGAGGATGTAGGGCAACCACAATGTCAATGTTCCAAATAGCATTAATACGGGACCCATAAAAAATTAGCATTTGTTATTGTACAATGGAAGAAAATAAAAAAGATAGTATTAAAGTGGACCCTACTTATGGTGGGATCCACAAAAAGTTATCACTTTATTCTTATGGTTACACCTTAAGCTTATGGTGTATTTTTTTTTATGGTGTGGTTTCATAATATATAAGGCTAGCTGCAAGGCAATATTTAATGTTTAAGGCTACTTTTTTATCCACATTGTGGATGCCCTTAGGGATCACCTCATTTTTAAAAAAAAATTACAATTTGCCACTTATAAGATGTGCACTTTGATTATAATGTCACTTCTGGGACTGACATGTAGTACCACCTGAATCAATGAAGGTGGGTTCGAATGGTAAATCGGCAAAGTCCATTGTTTAAAGTGGTATTTTAGCAAAACTCTCCTCATTTTTTAGAGTTTTTTAAAGTGTCTGTTTTAGTTAATTTTTTTGTTATAATATCTAAAATATAGAGGAGTTCTTTTAGAGTTGCTCTAATATATGGATTTTGTCGATATGACTGAGCATGTAGTTTGGTCTGGTTTACTTGGTGTGAAAGAAGTTGCTCAGTCGACATTGGATACCAACAATTAATTATCTAATAAGATTGTTACATGCTTCATACGTCCGTATCAAATGATGATAATGTAGTTAAAATAACATTAAAGATCATAGAAATTACTTACACATAATAAACTTGTACAGAGCAACCAACCATACAAAACAATTACTTACAGGAATGAAGGTCTTAATTCAAAAATACATAAAGTAGCAGTATCGTTATGTTATTATTGTTCGTAATAGCGACAGATCTGATTACGACAAGGCGTGCATGCATGATCGCTAGCCCCCCTTAAACTTTGCGACAGAGTGCGATCACGATCGATTTGCAACTCCACTGAAGAAAAAAAACTTGTCTTGCAAGTGTAACTTGTTAGTAAGGTAGCGTTTGGTTGAACGGCAAAGATGGATAGGATGGACTCATTCAGATTTTGGTTTGATGGGATCATCTTTTTTGTTTGGTTACATGAATAAAATTGGATGGAATGATTCTATTTTTTGTTTAGTTAAGGGATATACTAGTTTGGTTGGATTTGGTGGTGAGGTTACCACCATAAGTAAAAGTATGCTAAAGTTTAGGATGCGTTGGAGTAGTGACCGGATCTGCAGGTAGGGCTAGGGAGATGTTGGAAGGGAAGAGGCTGGAAATAAAGAGATGCAACAAGAAAGAGGAAGAAAAGAACAAATCAGGGAGGGATACAGCAGCAGCAGCACCGGTGAAGAGGCAATGGGAGGGAGCACGTTGGAGAGGAGGTTTGCAGCAGCAACGCCTGTGAAGGGGAGGGGGCTGAAGGGGAGGCGCTAGAGGCGAAAGAGGAGACTGTGTAGGGAGAAATCTGGACTGACTGCAATGACGAATGAGTTCATCCAACTTTTTTGTTGGGATCACTTTATCCATCATCTTAAGGGAATATTCTCTTAAGATAGATGATTCCATCCATCTTGTTCCTCAACCAAACAGAGTTCATCCATCGAAAAAACTGGATGGGATCATCCAATGCACCTATTATCCCAACAACCAAACAGTACCTAAGTTGAAATTTTCCGGCACAATATCTCTCCATATTACAGTGGACTCGTGATGTAATAATTAATAAGTAGTACTCTCCTTATCGAAAAACATAAGTTACACACGTATTTGATATGTTTTTAACGTTAATTGTCAATCATTAATGTTTTATAACATATAATAAAAAAACTACAAAATTAACACCATACACAAGTATTTTCGAATAAAAAACCCAAGATGTTACCTGTGTAACACTATATATATATGTATATATATATCCTTCGTTTAATTATTAGTCAAAAATATAAATATATTTTTTAGAAGATTTGAGGATGTGCCACTAAAAATTTTGTGCAGATTGATCATTTATCACTTGCGTGGATTACAAGTAAAATCATTAAGTCTACGACAAAATCACTTGGAAAAGTGTCAAACCCTCAAATTTTCCTACTTTTATTCTCTAATGAGAAATAAGCTTAGGCCTGAATCCGTCGGATTTTGTACGGACTGAACTAATTTCAGTCAAAATCGTATAAAACGATTTCATGTACTGCAAAGGAAGCCTTACAAATCATTCTACATGATGTTTACAGTAATTAGTGTAATTCCTCTAAAACGTTTATAAAAACACTCTCATCCAAAGGATCACTTAGTTTTTTTAAAAAAAGTAACATTTCTCTAAAAAAAGAAATATAATCAGACCATGGTAGTCCTCAAAACTTTAAATACAACTACTTAGTCAGGCCCTCAGCTCCCTTTTTGTTTTCTTTTTATTCTTTCCGAAATATAGTCAGACCTACTTGTTAAGTGGCTTGGTCAATTGATATCTGTCAACAAATCTCCAGAAATGGACAAAAAAAGGTCGGCACGCTTTGCAGTTTTTTGCACAGTACAGCGCTGTACGATTGCTAACCTAACCACAGGCTGACAAGTGACAACACAAACGGGGCAACGCTCACGTATCAATCTTTCGGTTTTAGGTGAAAGAAGACGCATAATACAACAATTTATCAGATGGGAGAGATCTTTCAGACGCATGCAGACATTGCTCGTAAGGTAGCAGGCCAGTACGTACTGCAGTGCAGCACAGCCCAGGAGCTACGGATTAGTTAGTGACCACTCATCACCCGTACTGGTGTAAACATAATTAATGACTTTAATTTATTGCGAAAGATCAATTCCTTGTCAGATATGTTCATACTCTGCCCCCCTGTCTTGATGTGTCAGTAGACTAGTTGAGTGTCCGTTTTATAACATTAAGAAAATATCGTGCAAATAGAGATAAGCAAAGTTTTTAAGTTGTTTAATGCGAGGAGAAATAGCAGTGGCGTAGACTCACTACTACTAGATTCTTTTAAAATATTATTATAGATCGGTTTATCCTTAATAGTGTAAATAAATTTAAGTCTTTGACGTTCTGTTTTAACATAATCCTAAAACCTAGAATTGTTGTCCATGTAGTATAATTAAAATATTGACGTTAGGTAAAGTAGAGATCCAAAAAAGCTAAAAAAACCCTTAAAATATGAGTTGTTTTCTACCAACGATCTAACATGTGCTTATGACTTGTTTTTGTATAATAAATTTTGTCTTCTAAATAACTTGTATCTTTTTTAGAGCTATAAAGCAGCTATAAGCTATGTAGAATGATAGCCTTATTAGTTAATCTTGAATGTGTATTGCAGCCTTGCAGAGTCTTCTGGTTGGGATGCATATCCAAATAGTTTTTTTTTTCAGTCTTGCAGAGTTTCTGGGGAAGAAGACGGACGAAGCCAATGAGCAACCAAAGCGGCAAAAACATTTTCTTCACGGGCTTTACCTCAAAACGTCACTACTCATTGGGCCAAGAAAGGCCTCTGGACGCTGATGGTTTTTTCACAAATCATAAGGCCTTTTCTCTTCCAATGTACCTGTCGGACCAATAGCCGAGTGCTATGTCTCACATGCCGATTTTTTTTAAAAAAATAATATATTTTTTATTCGAATTGTCAAATCTAGTAAGGGGATTTTAGAATTTATAAAAATTGGTCTGTCGATCTAGGCCGATCGGCCTTTGAACGGTAGACCAATTACTGACGGAAAGTTATTTTATAAATTTTGAAATCCGCTTACTAGATTTGAATTTTTTTAAAAAAATGCATTACTTAATCAAAAAATTCATCGCATCCGGCCGGGTCAATCGACAGAATGAACAAATAATGTCGTGGATCCAAGCTGGTTCATTAATTTAATTGAGAGCATCAATGTTCTAATAAACTTTGTGTATTTAGCACGTGAGAATATAGAGAAGTTTGTAAGATACGGTGAAATTAGTGTTTCTTCGACTTCTGAATTCTATTTAATTTTTAGATTTTACGTATATTGAGTTGTGAAGAAGTGTCTATATTATATAAATATATTGCTTAGGAGAGTTTTAGATTTTAGAAGTATTTATAGCGACATAATCTCGAATCTCCGAACTCGGCCTTGAAGTACCTTGAAGTAGAAGAAAAAATGAGGAAGGATTTAGCGGATCGATCTAACTGAAGAAAAATTCCACCGACCATTTGGAGGATCGCACCGCGCAGCAATCGCTAGCAACTAAAAAGAGGAAGCTGTGCCCAAAGTTTACAGAAAAGGAGAGGTGGAGATAGGCGACTAGATGCTTCACGCTTCCTACTGGAACTATCAGGAAGCAAGCATAGCATAGCATAGCATAGCAGCCAGTGCAAAAGACAGCGATTTATTATTTATAGTCACTCCTCCAGGATGATAAAAAAAAGCGACTGCAAAAGTGGATTTGTGATGAAGCCAAGGGGAGCTCAACAGTTGACATGATCTTGACAGATTAGCTAAAGAGAAAGTAGCCAATAAACCGGGAGTTTGATTTGATTTGCAGCAGCAATGCAATACCGACTGTAAAAACATGCGATATATATATTCTTGCTTGGTCGATCGCCCATTTGCTCGACGTCATGAAACCCGGCCGGCCAGCCGTACGTGTCAGTGCTCGACCCGGCAATTTGAACTTTGAAGGCTCCTCTTAAGGTATATGTCCAGGTTGGTCCAGGTAGAACCAGATCGATGCATGTGAGCAATTTGCATGGACAGTGACCGTCCCGGTCGAGGTCGATCGTTCGTCGCTGGAGTAGCCAGCGTTTCACTGTTTCAGCGGTTGCCCCTGCTGTTATTATTCCCTCCGTACCAATCGGTTGCGTCAATTCACGTCCAAGAATTTACCATACATGATACATCTCTGGATGTCGATGTGGTGGCAGCAGCAGCAGTGGCCAGTGGAGCTTGGGTTCAGGACGACGCACACTGGCCTAGTGACAGCAGTGGCAGGCGGTGGTTGCAGTGGAGCTTTCAGGTTCAGGACGCACACTGTCCTAGTGACATGCAGGCATGGATCGAGAAAGCACCCAGGCCAGGCTGAGGCAGCGATAGCCGATAGGAAATCAGGAGAGCAAACCGCATCGGATCTGAACTTTCGCAGTTTCGCGAGCCATTGACGTCAACGGAGCAGCATTATATTATTGGATATTTGGATCCATGATTAGATCGGAGAAATCGATCGAGAGGCGTACGTCCATCTCAGCTAGCAGCAAACTAGCTAGCTAGCTAGCTAGGCGCTCTCGTGTGTTGGTTGGTGGCTTGCAGAATCCTACAGGAGTTTGTTTAGCCAGTAATTGTACGGGGGAATTGCTCGTTTGCTACTTCAGACTCTTCTAGTTTGGACTAGTTGAAACCGTAAGATTTGGTTTCGATTATTGGCTACTTCAAACTTTGGCTAATCATTTTCATATCTGAAGAACGAGAAGAGGGATAGATGACTACTTAACATCAGAAATCAGGAGATGCCAGTGAATGATTGAATTGTGACCGCCGGCGTCGATACAAACAGAAACCGGTAGATGATCCTAAACCCGCAGGTATGTGAGTAATGTGTGCTACATGCGTTGCAGCTGGAGATGGAGCGACCGGGCCATAAAAATCACCAACAAACACCTCGATCTCCAATTGATTGGCGTGTAAATGCGACAACTATATATACACACACGGTTACTACATACGTTCATACGTGCAGACCCCCTGTATCTGTCCGGGACTGTGCACATCACACGTGATCCCTGTGGCGAGAGCAAGTGGCACGAAGGTCTCTTAGGTTGCTCCACAACTCGATCCATGCATGAATCGAGATGCAGATCGGAACATGTGCTAAGCTTCATCACGGCGTGGCGCTTGCTCTGCAAAGTGCAAAGCTCTTGTACGTCGTGCAGCCTACTTGATTAATCCTTGTAAAAAAGAGAGAGCATCATCAATTCATCAGATATAGGCCTTCAATTCACGCTGTCCATCCACATTCTTCACCTTTCGTAATTTGTAAGGGCTACACAAAAGTCAACCAGTCTTAGGTCGTCCTACTGTACAACACAATGCGCATATATGGGCGTCAAGATCACTTATTCAATACCGGAAAGATCAGACTCTCCTTCAATTCCTTTTCTCTTCTCCAGAACAACCAGATGCATCATGCACCCCATGTTATCCCATCCCATGTATGATTCTATACTATTTCCCTGCTACACCGTTCGTCCATCTTTTCAGGTGTTCAGCTCACCGATGCGCCATGTGCCTTAGATCTGCTACAAGCTGGTACAATGCCACTGGCACTACAGCTAGCTTGCAATATTGCCACAGCTAGCTGTGGTTTTGCTGGGTCAACCATATATCGATATATCATATATGCATCCATCAATGATGAATCCATCACTGGGTAGCTATAGCTGTAGCTGGTGAGGAGCCCTAGCTGAAACTGCGACGATGCACAGTCCAACGTTTTTGGCAGACGGACTGTGCGCTGATCATTTGGCACAGTCTTTTGGTGTGGTGCCATGACGCACTATGCAGGACAGGGCACGTCGTTTCATGGATCCGTTCTCTTCTCGGCTTGCATCTTTCAATCTTTCAATCTGCTCTGAAGAATCTAAATATCTGTACGTTCAGGTCCCTTCTGTGTGCAACATGCAAAGTTTGGTTGAATTGGTTCATTCGAGAGGTCGTTGGATCTTAACGGACAGCACAAACCAGAGTTGTAGTTTGCTGAATTATTGGATTCTTCTCTTAGTTCTCTAGACTGTTCCTAATTATCATCACCTGATCAAATTCTGATCGATCGATCGATGACGACTGACGAGCGGGCAGGAGAAGGTCGGCATTTAAGAAGCGGTTGTCTGATTTGTACAATTCCAGAGCTGGACGATGAGATGCAGAGCAAAAGCTGGATGGACGAGGACGAGGACCACACACGCCTTTGAGATGACACGATACCAAGATTATATTTGCACGCCGGTGGAGTCTCAAACAAATTTCATGATTGGAATGATCAGATCGTTAATACATGCGTGGTTGGGACATAGAACATTTCAGAAATTTTTTTAAAATAATATTTTTTTAAAAAAAAATCAAATCTGTATGTCAAGTTCAAAAAATTGCAAAAATAACGTGCGGTCGGCATTTAAATTTTTTTGAAATCGGCCTACAAATTTGATTTTTTTTAAAAAATATTATTTTAAAAAATCGAACATTTCATACTCTGTGACACAAAAGCCTGATTTTTATCGATTCTCGTTCTCCGATATATTACCACTATAAAGAACATGTTTTCATTAATCTCGTTAGCTCTAGTTTAGACATGTTGAATAATTAGGTGGCATCGTTTGGTTAGCCAGATCTAGTCAATTGTGTATGTATTAATAAAAAAAATTAAACAATAGTTTTCATAAGATAAATTTTAAATACTATTTTTCATTTTAAAATATAGCAAGCTTTAGGTTTGAACACATAATAAGATAAGTAAGAAGATCACACTATCTTTCTCGTGATGGTAAGGGTAGGTTTGGTAGTGATTAGATTAAGTACTGATTAATCAGGGTATTTTTGAGGTAAAATTATCTTTTTATTAGAGAAATTTTATGGTACACAAAAAAATATTATGGACCGTTCATTTATTTTGATCTAATAGCTAGGATTAAATATAGTGACCTATTACCTCCTAGAAGATAATAGATAACTCTTGATTTTTCAGCGCAAACCTCCAGTTTTATATGCTAACGTTTCAATTTTTGTGCATATACTTTCCAATTATATGTCGGTGCTAAGTATTTTAATTTTAGTTTTTTTTAATCCTAACTAAAATCAATGATTCAAGTTAATCTTAGGTATTACCTCTTAAGAGGTAATTGGTGTACCATAACAGAGCCCTTTTATAAATGGAGATTTTTATGGTGCATCTAAAGATATATGCATCGTTGATTGTATTTTATCCAATAGTTCATATTTTATTAGAGTGATCTATTACCATCTAAGAGGTAATAGGTCATATCTCCTTCCATTTAAAATTATACATGCATAAGGAAGTTGACATATTTCCATTTTTTTCAGTTCGTCTTCCATTTAAAATCATACGCAAATCAGGCATTATTTGATATGTTTCCATTTATAACATGCAATATTATTCACTTTCTATTTTTTTCACGTAATCAGATAATACTGTTAAATTATGAGCTACAGTATTGCTATCAGAAAAAAAAATAGACCGATCCAAGATTTTTCAGAACTAATTAAATCTATTTTTTAAAAAAACTTGAATTTTGAGCTACAGTAAACAGAGGTCTTGGAAGCTGTTCAGTGGTCATCAAAATTTTAAATTATTACTAGATCAAAATCTTAAATTATTAATAGTTTAATAACTAGTACTAACTGCATCCACTACCAACTTTTACCGTGTAATGACCTGGCCTTCACCAAAGCAAATACGGAGGAAACAACAGAGAAAAAGCAGTAAATCATGTTCACTGTGCGCATGAGAGGAGAGAGAAGGGCACTAGCTATAGCTAACAAAGAAATTAAAAATTAATTTTATTTTTGTTAATTCAATAAAATCAAAGGCTAAAATTTATCTTACCTCCTAAGTAGGATAGTGGGGCACCATAAAGGCTCCTTTATAAATATTATATTGTTATATTTAGAAAAGATTTTAAACTCTATAAGCTGGGTTAGATTTTAGAAAGGAACAAGTACTAAAAAAATAAAAATTAAGATAAGTCTTCAAGTCTATATGAAACTAAGGTATTGGCAGACTGGCAGTCATCTCATCCTCATCTATGCTACACTCATCGGTACTGCACTACCGCAGAGAACATTCCTCTTCGTTCTCAGGTCGATCGACCAAGCTGGATTTAATAATTTTAAACCCTTGAATGCATTGTCCCTCGTTTTCACCGTCGTCCCTGCATGCGCTTCGGTAAACTTAACGGTGGCCGCAGCCTGCAGGTTTACAGTAGTTACGGCTTCGCGCCATTTGCACCAGTGCAGTCTCTGTCTCGCATGTTTTTTTACCGCCGAGACACCGCCGGCTGAGGTTTTTTTTTTGCCTGTCACATCGCAGCGGGTCGACAGTACCATCAGCTGGTACTAACATGTCTCTCGTTGATCTCGAAAGAACGAGGGGCAAACAAGCGGTAAGTATGAGAAGCAGGCGATTGATTTCTATCTTCAGTTTTGCTGTGTCTTCTATATGTGCAGGCCATCCATACAGAATTTAGCGGCAAACGGTAAATTCAGTAACAAACATGGTTTCTACAGGTTCTTTTTTACATGGATCGATTTCACGTGAAGCTGCAGGTCGGTAAACGGTAAATAAAACGGTGAAAACAATCCGCACCCAGGTGAAGAGTTCTTTTTCTTTTCAAAAAGCTCGCTCGAACATGTGTACTGGACGCGAGGTGAACGTACGCACGTCGCGTTGTAGCTAGAGATCTCGGGGCGCTAGCTTGCTGGTCGGGGGCACTCCCCCATTATTCCCTCCCATTTCTGATTTCTCCCCGTCGCGTGAGCTAGTCGTAAGCTAGCTATTGCTATCGTTAGGTGCGCATTTGCAGCTATCTGTGATCACGTACTATTCGCTAGTACGTAGTAGCTCATCAGCTCGCCTCCCGGATTCAAAGTCTTCTTCGATCTGATCTGCGTGCTACTGGGAGTCGTCTGCTACTACCAGTACGTTTCGGTCATCATGCATTCGGTCGTCGCCGATCGATCGATCCACACGGTGCATGCGTGTACACACACATGCATATATGCTCCTGTTTGCCGGCCCGGCCCGGCCTCCGTGTCCTCTCGGCGTCCACTCCCCTCTCAGCTCTGGTATATGGTTGTCCGTGCAACAGCATGACGAGTCCGAAATTGCAGCCTTGCTAGCTGTGTTGTTCATGATGTTGACACTGATCAGAGTCTAGCTGATGGCATATACCAGAACTGTTTCTGAAATTAATCTGATCGGGTTGTGATTCTCAGGTGTATCCACGTTAGTTCCCAGCTGCAGTTGGCATCCACATGGTCGACTAGCTAGCTGTACAGATCAATACCAGCACTGATCGATCATGCGTGCGTGCGTGCGTGTGGTAGCTACTATACACACGCCGCCGCATGATCGACGTGCACGCACGCTCGCCGCTCAAGTCGCCACACATGTTCCTCGTTTTGCTTTAGTTTTTGACCAGCATGCAGCCATCTACCGGTACAAATTAAGTAGTAACCTCGCTCGTGCTTCTAGCCCTCTATGATCGCCTCCCTTTTTGCTTATAAGCGGCACGAGTTCTTCAGACTAATATATTCAGGCAACAAGTTCACGCTGATCCATCGTATCGCACTCCTCCGTTGTCTCTGAATATATATATGCCATTGGCTTCCTTGACAGGTTACAACTTTGGATATGATTGGATCATTGGAAAGCTGTGTGCACGGTGCAGCTAGCGCGGCTATCCAGAAACCTGCTCGTCCCTGCAAGCCATTTTATCGAGAAATCGTGTGCACTAAAAAAAACTATTCTGGAGCTGAAGGAGCTGCATCATCTCAAGGTGCTTTAGTTGGCGAGTTTATTTATGACAAACTAATATATTCAGAATTATCGCGTCCATTTGTACCACTTGGTTGCATTGTCGAATTTATTATCAGCAGCTCACGTGGCCAGCGACGCTACTGGCCTCACGAGACGGTGCACTTGAATGGAGTTGTCAGTGGCGCCGCTAGCTGATCTGATGACATGCTTAGCGACAGCATCACCTCGTAGGCCCAGACACGTACGGAGTATTAACTATAGTAATTAAGCAATTAGCAAAGCCGAGGAGAAATGGAAGGGATCGGATGCAGAGGAAGAAGTGAATAGAAAATTGCAGCCATTGCAGGGGAGGAGTACTCTGAGAGTCTGAGGCAGCAGCTTGCAGTGTTGCAGTTGCAGATGCAAAGGGATTTTGACGTCATGTTTGGCGTGCAAACCTGAAGCATCACATCGATCCGCTTCTAGCTAGGAGATCCCGTAATTGTACCAAATGGTAATGGTAAAAGATGGCTGGATGGATGCTTAGCTCACTACAGTAGTTCAAAGTAAAAGTAGGTCCTGATCGATGCTGCAATGATCAGCTGGGAATGGCCGCACCTATAATTAGGGCACTAATTGCACTTCACCCGATCGACAAATCTGCTCTCCACGTAGGTTAGGTACGGCGGACACATGTATCGCTCCAAAAAGTCATCGACCGATCCATGGATCTTTTGGCAGATCCCGATCGTCTCGTCTCGCGCGTGAGCCACCCCCTCCGTACTGGAAAGGCGTGGATATCAAATTCAGGTGAGTACATACCTCTAAATTAGTGGAGTGATTTGACGACTTAGATAATTACATAGTGTGTGAAAGACGTAGACAATAGAGGAACATACGGGACGAGATGTCGGAGGAACAAAAGATCGCTAGATTAACGTAGTAATCACGTAGCGTCGACCCGAGAAACCTCAAACCTGACCGGTGGATAGGTTGATCGGACTGCCACTGTGCACGCCGGCATCATCGAGATCGCCCAACTGTCCATGCGATCGAGCTCTTGACAGGGGCGTACATAATGCCCGGGACCCGGTGGTCCTGCGTGCATGCGCGCCCCCGTGCCGTGCCCTGCACTGCCTTGCCTGCTCGATCGATGGATGGATCGTTCGCCAATTTGCAGCTGGTTACACGCGTGGTGGTACTGGGAATTGCCTGGGCGCTGGGCGCGTAACGTGGTGTTTGGCTTGGCTTCGTCGGGCCGTGGTCGGGCCGGGGCCGGGGACACGTCTCTCGATCGAGCCACGAGCCGGATCCGAGAAGTCGCTCGTCGTGCCTTTTCGGACGTAGACGTACAACGGCACCGGTGGTTCCGGGACGGTTTTTTTTCCCTTTGCTTTTGCTCGCTTGTGGTACTGCGTACGTGACGGGCATATGGACATATGATCATGTGTTTGTTCTCTTTACGTACGTGCTTGGGGCGCGCACTGGCAAGCGAGCACGGCTAGCATCTGCTCGCTCGGTAGATAGTAGATCTGTGTTGCTGCCATCCTATCTTGGATTTAGATCTCCAGTGTGTAGTTCCTTTAGTATGCAGTCACCCCAATCTACACGAGAGGAGAGATCAATCTCGAATGGTCCTGTATGGATCCAGGGGTTAGAGTTAGTTTGGGTTAGATTTACCCCAATTAACCCCAAAATATCCATACAGGAGGATTAGAGTTGGCTTATTTCAATCTAACCCATCAAAAAATTAGCACCTCCAAGAGGTGCTAATTGGGGCTAGTTTGTGTGAGGCCCACCCAAAAAAAGGATTTCCAGCCACACAAGATACTCACACAGCCACACATCGGGACTAGTCTGGCCACAATAAATCAAGCTGAAAAAAGTCAACTGATTGAAAAAGTAACTAATTCTAACCTCTAACCCTTGCATCCATACACCTTAAGGCTAGAGTTATTTCAGAGTTAATTTAGGGTTACAATCTAACTCTAACCTCTAGCACGACTAGAGTTCCATACATGACCGTAGAGTACTAGAGTATACAAATTTATCTATTTTTATTTTTACATTGTTATGATCCGGCAATTTGTAGCTATTGCTGATCTGACCAACTCTTTTGAGTCCTGATTTTTCCCCGTATTGCGGGGATGCGGGCATGAGAATTACTGCCATGTGGACTCCCACTGACGCCTGGGCCCCCCGTGGGCCCAGCAAGCGAGGGTGGTGATGACGCTGTCACGCTTCGCTGGCCTCCGGCTTCACCAGGTACCGGAGAAGGAGCAGTAACCGGCGGTAACAATACCGCCACAACATTGGCCACGGACGAGAGAATTACCGTGATAATAACACCGACGGCGGGCGGCGGCGGCGGCAGCGGCAGCAGCCAGCACCAACCACCCTTAAGTAAGACGAGCGGAGGCGGGTGGGGGAAAGGGGGAAGCCACGGGTCGCTCGAGGTATTGGTGGTGGATCTGACGCACACTTGCTTCGACTTCCCCATCCTCTCCCCCACACCTCCTCCCATCTTCGTCTCGTCGTGTCTTTCTCCCTGGCGCGATTTCCCCCTTAAACGCCAGCCTCGCCTCGATCTCCGCTACGGCAGCCAATGCCGGCGGTGCGATGAGCGTGGAGGAGGAGGTGGTCGGGGAGGAAGAGGAGGAGGACCAGTTCTACGAGTCGCTCGACCGCATCCTCTCTTCCTCGGGCTCCTCCACCTCGGCTTCGGACGATGACGGGGACTACCCGCGTCGTCGCCGCGGGTACGATGCGGGGGCGGCGGCCGCGGCCGCGGCGCTCGACTTGTGGACCTCAGAGCCGGCGCCCATCCAGGAGAGGCGGCAGCGGCTGCTCCAGCTGATGGGGTTTGCCGGGGATCCGTCGTTAGCGCGATTTGAGATGGGACGATCGGCCTCCTACGACGCCGCGGGCCCGCAGCCGGCTTCTCCCGTCGCGCGGTCCAGATCGGGCGGGGCAGCGCCGGCCTCCGCCGCGAAACCCCCGCTCGGAGGAGGCCGCTTGCGCGCGACCTCGTCCGATGCATCAGATGCCACGTTGGAGGCGGTCGAGGAGGATCCCAGGTGCTTGATCAGAAACCTCGACGACGGCAGCGAGTACTTGGTGAAAGAGGAGTGCCGGTTCCGCGAGGTCGGTACGGGGCGGCAGCTCAGCATGGAGGAGTTCGAATTGTTCATCGGCCGCTCCCCCATCGTCCAAGAGCTCATGCGCCGCCAGAGCGTGGCCAACTCCAATCCAACCTCCAATTTGCAAAGTGGCGCCTCCACCCCCATCGAGAGGTCTAGCTCCGGCTCCAGCAATGGCGGTGCACGCCACAAGCGGCACAACAGTTGGCTCCGCAGTATACGCAATTTAGCTGGTTCCATGGTTACCTACTCACGTGACCGCCGCAGCAGCGATGAGAAGGATACATCCTCAGAGAAAGGCGGGCATCGCTCCAGCTCGGCTACGGATGATAGCCAGGATGGTATTGCTCACCATGGCCCGGACCGTGTTAAGGTTCGGCAGTATGGTAAATCATATAAAGAGCTCAGTAGCTTGTTCATGAACCAGGAGATAAAGGCTCACAGCGGGTCCATTTGGAGCATCAAGTTTAGTCCTGATGGGCGGTATCTCGCAAGTGCTGGGGAGGATTGTGTCATCCATGTCTGGGAGGTATTGGAGTGGAGGATTGTGGAGGAGAGAGGGGTGAATGAAAACGGGGTCTGTGATCCATTTGTTACCATGGTGTGCAGTGGGACATCAGAGCCAATCTTGGAATCTACTACTATAGAGGGGAGCCATTGGGAGAAGAAGCTGCGGGCAAAGGCAGCACACAATCGGAGATCAGTAAGCTCCGACCAATTGATGGTGCCAGAACATGTGTTTGCACTATCAGAGAAGCCCGTGATAACCTTTGCAGGGCATTCAGAGGATGTGCTTGACCTAAGCTGGTCCAAATCTCAGGTAACACTCAAATTGCTTTAATATTTCCAATTTGAATGTGAAAACAATAGTTTTTAGTATAACTCATGATGCATACTCTGCTGGATTGTAGAATATGTGCCATCATACATCAGGATACTGATCACAATAATTAGGTCTTAGCTTACTCACGTACGGGAAAAACTAAAAGTTATGAAGCCATTACCGAATTACTAGTACCAATGTTTCATCTAACCTTGAGAAGTAGTTATCTGGATATGGTATACTGCAATGCTACTGGGAAGGAAAGATTGACTGGTTGAAGATTTGAATAATTGGAATTATACAAATTGATTGCTTGCAAATGTTCTGTTACCGCCAATTAATTCTGTCAGATGGTTGCTTGTTGCTTGTATTACACCACTGCAATTGTACCCTGCTCCTCACCTCTAATCAAGGCAAGTTTTATTAAGCTTGCAGCTCATCTGCTGTTTCATGGTGATTTGGTATCCCATTTTTGAGTACATCTAGAAAGCTCAGCACCTAAACTGTTAAGCTGTTGCAAATTTTAGTATCTCGAGGTTGTTGTTATCAAAGGATAAAATATTTTGAATGTCATTTCACTCAGCTCCTTACTTCCATATGACTACTAGAGTAACTAGGCTGTCTAGTAAAAGATTTTTTCCCACTGTAGGATTAAAAGCCTTTGCCATAGATTTAAGTTTTTCAAGAGGCTATGTAATGTAATCAACATAAGATATTGACTTCTAGCATTAGCTAGTATTGCCTAGAAGCAATACAAAGTCACAAGTTAGCTATTTATATGTACTGACATGACATGAGATGAGTCATTCTTGTTCTGAATTGATTAAAAGATGTGGCTTGATATTCATAATGCTATGAATGAAGTTATGAAAATAAAAAAATAGTGCACCAGAATATTTATGCACAATTATTTTAAAAGATGCATGTCCCATCTCCGAAGTCCAGAGGCATGATTACGAGGTACAAGTTAATGAATTTGGTAAGCAGCATAAACAATTACCAAAGATAATTGTGTGACAGATTGTTGTTGAAAGCATATGAAGATTGAGTCAATTTCAATGTGTCATTTTGCCTACCGGCACATGGCTTGTGTCATACTGGTCCTTTTTTAGGTGGTCATTTAACAGTATTGTTGTTGGGGATGCATTATTGAATATTGATATTTGGTTTAATAAAGTTAAAGTTCATATTTTACTTCAAAAAAGATATAAAGTTCATCTAGTGTTACAAAAGTAAAGTGAGTACAAATGGGCATGTCATGACATACCATGTAATTCAATTGTGTGCCCCTCCAACCCCTGCAAAAGAAATAAAAAACAGGGATAGAAGAGGGCTTTGTTGGAAATAGCATTCAAGTAGCTGTAGACCTGTAGTCAATTGAACATTAACCATTAGTCAAGTAGGGTTACAGAGATGATTTATACCAAATTAATACTAGTATTTTCCACCTACGGATGTTAAGATGGTCTTATTTGTCTTCATGGTGAAGCTTTGTGCAACACAAGCTAAATTTGTTATTCACGAACCTATATGAGACTTCGTCCAAGTTTAAGGGTCATTGGGTCATGGTGTCTTTCCCCCTTATCCTACAATGGAAAATGTTAGTTTAGGATTATAGTACTATAGTAGCGTAATTTATTGTGAGTTTATTGTAGTTACAAATTGTTCTGACATCCCTTTGCTTTTCAAATTCTTTGCAGTACTTGCTTTCATCTTCAATGGATAAAACTGTACGGTTGTGGCACATGTCAAGCACTTATTGTCTGAAAACCTTCTCCCACAGTGATTATGGTAAGAGCATCATTTTCAGAAGATTAATATCTCTCTTTCTCTCACCCTGTGCACTTGCACACTTGCATCATTGCCCTTGTCTCATGTCAGTTTCTTGATTCAGTGACTTGCATTCAGTTCAATCCTGTTGATGATAAATACTTCATTAGTGGTTCCCTGGATAAAAAGGTTCGAATCTGGAGTGTACAAAACGTGAAATTGTTGATTGGATTGATCTGCATGAAATGATCACAGCTGCTTGTTATACCCCTGATGGACAGGTTTACCTTGCTTCCTTGTGCTATAATTGGTCGGCAGGGGTTGTTTGCTTTTTGCATTTTCATTCTAACACCTTGTTTTATACTCTTTGTGAAGGGTGTACTCGTTGGTTCTCACAAGGGCAAGTGCCTTGTGTATGATACTTCTGGTACTCACACCCTTTCTTTCTCTCTCACATTATTTAATTGCTGCACATGCTCATGTCATCTCCCACATCTATAACTACTTTTTCCCTAAGGACCTGGTACTGATAGTTGGCTAATGCTATCTAAAATTCTAAAGCTTGCATTCTATTGCTGTTGTCCTGTTATACAAACTGCCTTCCAGATATTGGAAAACTTATTTTACTTTTTGTCTTCTGACTAGATAATATGCTTCATTACAAGAAACAGATTGATCTACAGATTAAGAAAGGAAATCCAGCCAGAAGAAAATCACAGGATTTCAGGTGCTTACTATGAAGAAGCATTTTAAATATGATATGAACCAGACTGCACTGAAATTGAAATTTTCTTTTGCCTGTTTTGTATGGTCACTGATTAGTAATTGTTCAAATAGTTTGTCCCAGGGAGTTATTCAAAGGTCATCATCACATCTGCAGATTCACGGATTCGTGTTGTTGATGATTTTGAACTAGTTTGCAAATTTAAAGGTAAGTAATCTTGATCGTATTAGTTCTTGTTACATTTTATTTTATTAAATTTTGTCTCATTCTGCTGGCTGGTTGTTTTCATTTCCAAGTTTGTCTCTTGTCATGTTTCAGGGTTTCGTAACACCAGCAGCCAAATTTCTGCTTGTTCAGCCGCAAATGGGAGATATCTTATCTCTGCAAGTGAGGATTCACATGTATATATGTGGAGACACAATGATGATTCCGAACCAAACAGAAAGAAGGGCATTGTTTCTATCACAAATACCCATGAACATTTCCACTGCGAGAGCGTGACAGTTGCTGTTTCTTGGCCTTGTGCCAGCCGCACAATGATTTCTAGAGCTAGCTCCAGGAAGCAGGTGGAAATGGGTGGTGTGGCTGAGAATGGCCTATTTGAATCTGAACCTGATAAAGATCAGGAGATGCCTGATGTTCAGCACCACCGGAGCAACAGCATCAGAAACAACCCAACTCATAATGGTGATAGGGTATCTGCAACTTGGCCCGAAGAACTCATGACACCAACAAAACAGAGCCCTCGGTCTAGTATCAGCCATCTCGTGGAGGGAGATGAGTCTCCTAGCCATTCGGCCTGGGGCTTAGCGATTGTCACAGCAGGCCGTGATGGTAAAATCAGAACATTTCAGAACTTCGGTTTTCCCGTTAGGGTATAGCATGGACCTGAATGCTCGTATGAGAGTCATTTGTCCATCAGGAATGTAGTTTTGTGTATAGATAGATACACGGAGATATAAAATTCGGTGTGTCGCACAGCATTGAGGGATTGGATTTGGTTGCTCCTTGGTGCGCCTGCTTCAGAATTCGGAATCTTCGGCTAACAAATTGTCAGTGCTCAAGTACTTGTGGTATGAAATTCGTTTTAAATATCACCCTAAATTGTACATGAAAGCGAATCCCTAGAAAGAAAGAGTAGCGCTGCCCGCTGGTTGGAGTGTGATCTATCTCTCCTCAGCTTCAACCTTGTTCCTCTTTTTTTATACTCCTGATTATGTATTTTTGTAACGAAAAAAAATCAGTGCTACCGAAAGGAGAAGCAAAAAAGTGTTCCATGTTGCCGTGTGGTGAAATTCGTTACGATAATTTGACTCTTTAGGCTTGTAGAGCATGTTATGTGGATGCATGTGTAAATATGTTTTATAAAAAACTGCATGTTTTAGGCCAATTTTCTAACCAATATTTTTAACGATAGATGTTTTTTTACTAATATAAAGTACAATCTATCTTTTGAGATTTGACGACTTAACCGATTGTGTTATCTAATCCTGTGATCACGCGGACACTATGCTTCACGCTAGTGCCCATGCCTTGTCAATTAGCTAAGACAGCGGAAAACTAATAGTAGCAGCAAGAAAACTACGGAGATTAACACAGGACTCATCTTAAGTAAGATTACAAATATGATGACAATTCGCAAACAGAAACAAGAAAGATCTTATGCTTTTCTGATATTATCTGCCCACCTGTATATATTTCTTTCTTTATCAATATTTAGCCACACAATGATGGCTTATCAATTTGATGACCAAAGTTTTGATGGCGACCTGTCGAACGGAGCCAGGTGGCCAACCGCCCACCTAATGGCCCAACCCCAACCATACGGAGAGCACGACAGCCACTATCAGACGCACGAGACGTGCCAGTCTCGCACTCCCGATCCAATCGGCAAAAGGAAAAAAAAAAGAAAAAGGACCGCAAAATCCTCCGGTAAAAAATAGTCACAAACGAAATCCCCGTAAATCCTCCGGTAAAAAATAATCACAGAAGAAATCCCCGTGAATTACGCGGTGGGGTAAAAACGTGGCCGCGTCCACGGCCAACGCGCCCTCTCCCCACCACCTACCGAAATTGATGGACTCCAAAATAAATCCCTCCCTTGTTGTCTCCCCCCACCTCGCCCCCAATCAGATCAGACGCCTAGCTAGGGTTTCAGAGGGTTCTCCCCACCTGCCGCCTCTCCCCTCCCTCTTCCTTCCCCCGCACGCGGCCGCCATTGAAGCGGTAGCGCACGAACTCCCCCAGATCTGACCAAAAATTCGAACACAATCTGAAGCGCCGTCGTCGCTAAGACCACACACGCGTCTATCTGTTCTTCCCCCTTCTTGTTTCTAGTTTTATTTTTCTCGTTTCGGAACGCTTCATAAGAACAGATCTGCGAGCGAGTTTGCAGATCTATCTACCTGTGTGAGAATCAGACCCCTCTGTCTGGACGATCCGAACGAACTTTTGACCTAAGGATTCGTTTGAGATCTGTTTGCTGTTTTGTTGGTTTCGAGAGAATGATCAAGTCGATGGTTTTTTACGGGAACACCTCGATCGGCGAGGTGGAGGTGTGGCCCAGGGGCGAGACGAGCCTGTCCGCGGCGGCGTGGGCGCGAGAGATCCGCGTTGACCGCCTTTCCCCGCCCAGCGAGCGGTGCCCGCCGCTCGCCGTGATGCATACCGTGGCCGTCGGCGCTCGCTGCCTCGTCATGGAGTCCAGGCCGCCCAAGACAGCCGATGAGCTACCCCAGTCTCTCGTCGCCATGCACGCTGCTTGCATCAGAGAAAACAAGGTATATGAATTATTCCTGACATAAAAAGAGAGATTCACGCAGTGTGAAAAGGAACAAATTCGACAAATAAAGGAATATCTAAATTTACATGGACAATTTTAAGGAATCTCACTAATTTTACATGGCCATGTTGAAGGAATCTTTCTAATCTTACTTGGACAAGTTTACCAGGACATAAGATTTATTGTACTAATAATCATGTTAATTTTACATGAATAATCACTGTGGACAAGGATATTTAAAGGATGTGGACAGATGAGTAGATGACTGAGTGCACTGATATTTCTTCAGTTTGATACTGACTGAAACTTAACACAAGGAATCACTTATATACATGATGTTCTATGGACTTGGACTTGATATTAATTCGTTGTGTCATCACATTAATATAATTCGAACTTGGCATTACTGGACTGAGTGAGAGGGCTTCAGAAGTTGAGATCAAAATTTCAGAAACCAGTTAATCAAATATTGAATGTTGTAGATTTGATGTTTAGGAGTATGGACGTCCAAGTTGATTTGTGAAAAGGTGTTTTTTGTTTTCTATAACTGAGAATAGTATCAGCTGCTAATTGCTACCATTTATTCATTACTCTAATCGAATTTGAACTTAGAACCTATTTTCTGATAACAAGTTCATGGAAGATATAAAGTTTAACTGGTGCACACAGGTCTAAATACTAATTGACTGCTATTCTTAGGTCCTGTTTTATATTTATTTTCACAGGAATATACATGAAGAGCACCTGTGCTAATGCTTTTCTTGCACCATTCTGTTCATCAAGAAATATTCTTTTCATCATTTATTGTGATGCCAAATAATTCTCTGTTTAATGAACTACTTTTGCTAGTTTTAGTTAAAATGATGTTGCTTCGATATGAACACTTGCAACTTTAACTTTGCTGTTTTACAATTCAGGAGTGTGGTTCACAACAGATTCAGATTCCATATACAATAGAACCACAGTTATAACCTTTTGTAGTTTTCTCTATTCCTTTCTTTCCCTGTTAAAACATATATTCTTTAGAACTAGATGGTTTTTGTTTAAATTTCCATCTTCATCTCACTGTTTCATATTGCCATCGGAAAAATATTTATATTGCAGCTTTTAATTCATTGTTCTTAATGCAGACTGCAGTTGTTCCGCTAGGAGAGGAAGAATTGCATTTAGTGGCAATGACATCCAGGAGAAACCTGACAGATCATGCATGTTTCTGGGGCTATAAAGTGCCATTTGGTCTGTACAATTCTTGCTTGACCATGTTAAATCTTCGATGCCTTGGGATTGTGTTTGACCTTGATGAGACATTGATTGTCGCCAATACTACACGGTCTTTTGAAGACAGAATTGATGCACTTCAGAGAAAACTGAGCAACGAGACTGATCCACAACGTGTGAATGGTATGGTAGCAGAGATCAAAGGTACCAAGATGATAAGTCTATCCTAAAGCAGTACATAGATGGTGATCAGGTCTATGATGGAAAACTGTATAAAGTGCAACCTGAGGTAGTTCCACCATTGTCTGATACCCATCAACCAATGACACGTCCAGTTATAAGATTACAAGAGAAGAATATTATCTTGACAAGAATAAATCCTTGGTATGCAATTCATTGCCTCATTGATTGAATTTGTTTTGCGATGTTTTTATGAGCATATATTAATCTGCAGATAGATACATTATGATTCCAGTCTATGTGTAGGTGTATTTTGAATTTTCCTTGTACATCATACCTACCAGTCAGGAATGCATGACCTGTTTCAGTGTTCTCTGCCTCTTTCTATAAGTTGCAAAATTTATAGAATTTGCATGCATCCTATGATGGGAAAATGGAAGTAACTTAGTTGATCAGTTGCAAGGACTGTTTGTCATGCCTTGATGTGCTCTCTATTTGATGTACCTGCTTGATTTTGGTTGCATCTATTTGTCCAAAACTGCTAGGCTAAGTCGTTCTTTTTTTGCAGATAAGGGATACCAGTGTTCTTGTACGTTTGAGGCCAGCATGGGAGGACCTTCGGAGCTACTTGATTGCTAGAGGTCGCAAGCGTTTTGAGGTCTATGTGTGTACAATGGCTGAGAGAGACTATGCTTTAGAAATGTGGAGGTTGCTCGATCCAGACTCAAGATTGATTAATTCTGTTCAACTTAATGACAGAATGGTGTGTGTAAAATCTGGTATGTGTCTCGTTTCTGACCAAGTACAACAAAGAACGTAGTACAGTGTAATTTTCAAATGCCCAGTAACTAGGCTATCAAGATTGCAGCTTCAATGCTTCTGTTCCCCTTTATGAATACTGTTTGTTTGTTGGTTCATTGTTCCATCCTATTGAAATTAACAGCAAATTTGTTTATTATAGGTTTAAGAAAGTCCTTATTGAATGTTTTCCATGATGGATCCTGCCATCCTGGAATGGCACTAGTGATTGATGATCGACTGAAAGTTTGGGATGAGAAGGATCAGTCTAGAGTTCATGTGGTTCCTGCATTCACTCCATATTATGCACCTCAAGCAGAGGTAACAGTCATGCTCCATATCAATGCAAACAAAATCTTATTGTGCGGTTACTAAAGGACCTTTTTCAACTTACAGGCAAACTGTTCTATCCCAGTTCTATGTGTTGCTAGGAATGTTGCGTGTAATGTTAGAGGAGGCTTCTTCAAGTAAGATTATCGGCACTGTTAATATGATATTCTATATCAGTATCATGTCACTCTACTATCAAACTAAGGCTGATTGATTGACATAGAACTTTCATGGTTCAATTCGCAGGGACTTTGATGAAGGCCTCTTACCAAGGATTAGCAATGTTTTTATGAGGATGAAATCAATGAAATCTCATCTGCTCCAGATGTTGGCAATTATTTGATTTCAGAGGTAATTTTTTAAAACATGATGCTAGCATGCTCACCTCAGCAATAACTGTTCTTCCAATCTTGATTAGGATGAGAATGTTGCGGTAGTGAATGGAAATAGAGATCCGCTGATTTTTGATGGTATGGCTGATGCTGAGGTTGAGAGGAGAATGAAGGTTTGTGCTCTTCGTGCTTCTATCTGGATGTTTGAAACTTTGAATATGAATGGACAAAATCACAAAAAAGAAGACATCCAAGAATAATTCATAGAAATCTGCTACTTTTGTTTAGTGAAAGCATTGTTACAGTTGTTGAAATCTTGAAGAGTGCTATATCATAGTATTAGGTAACTACATTGAAAACATTTATGTAATAGTACTGTATCTAAACTTTTAGTTTGTTACATCTTCTGATTTTCCTGTAAGCACCACACATATTCCTTTCAGTTTAACCTATAGGACCTAGCAGTACTATGAATTAGGAAATCAATTCATAACAATAGCTATATTCATCATATGATATGACTAAGTAATAGAGAAAGCAACAACTATTTTGTTGTTAAATAGTGAAACACTTAATTAGGTGTACAGTGTCTGTTTCAATGGATTTTGTTCATGTGACATGCACAAAAGTATAATTTCAGCATGAGATATGTTTATCATGAACTGCTGAACATTTAATGGAAACATTTTGAGCAGAATATTTGAACAAATTATTTGATATAATATCTTCATATGCTTCTTTACATGTACTTCTGTTTTCAAATTTTGCATCATTTCTCCCTCACATATCAACTACCTTTCAGGAAGCATCTGGCAATGTTCAAGCATTGAATCCAGCTGCAGCTAACTTTGTTATGCCAGTACTCCTTGGCCAAAATTTTTCATCTTCAGTAGCACCAGTAGCCCCACCCGTTGTCATGGTGCCTTTGAGTAGTAATCAGGGATTACCTGCTTCATTCAGCCTACCAGCTGCTCAACCGAGTCTCTCAGATCCACTGCAAGGTTCTCCAGCTAGGGAAGAGGGTGAAGTTCCTGAATCTGAGTTAGATCCTGACACAAGGAGAAGGCTTCTCATATTACAACATGGTCAAGACACCAGAGATCCTACACCTCTCCCAGTAATACCTCCTGTGCAAGCTTCAGGTCCTCCAGTTCAACCTCATGGAAATTGGTTTCATGTAGAGGATGGCTTGAAACCAAATAATCTAAACAGGGGTTCTGCAGGATTCTCTGTAGAATCTGAACCGATGCACTATGAGAAAAAGCAACCACCGCAACCATTGTTTCATGGTGGGGAAAATACTATATCCTCTGACAGATTTAGTTATCAGAATCAGAGGTTTCCCTCTCAGGTAGGTGTTTTACATGGAACTTTTGGAGTCTTTGCACTTGCTATTAAGACACTTCTATACCATTGGTAACAAACATTTTCTTGACTCAGCTACCGCATACTGAGGATCATCACATGCTTCAGTCAAAATACAGATCCTTTTCTGGTATGCTTACAATCTCCTTTTGGAACTCTGATGTTGATCTTTTGGGGGTGGTCCTGATAATTAGGCAGAGAGACTTGTACATTTATTGATAAGCAAGGTCCTCTCCTTATTTGTATAAACAATGTTACTAGATTGTGTTAGAGAGAACACTCGCATTGGTGGGGATGACACTCAGAGTTGAGGCAATTTTCTTCTCATTCAACTCACTCAAATGCCATGCCAACCCGTATGGTTGGGGATACATATTTATAGGCTAGCCATGTAGCCTAAGATGCTAGATGTTAAAGCAAATATGCTAATCTAAGATGCTAAAGCAAAGATGCTAGTCTAAGATACTAAAGCAAAAGATGCTAAAGGTGCTAAGACTACAAACTTGTCCACACATGGGCAGCACACATGTCATGCCAAACAACATGTCATGCCAAAACACACATACACACATAGACTTATCCTCTCAATCTCCCCCTAAGTCTTGTGTGGCGCCTTCTGGGAAATCTGAACCATTCCAATCCTGGCGCGAAGCTCCTGGAACTTGATCCGCCCAAGCGACTTGGTGAGGAAGTCGGTGAGCTGGTCCTGGGTGTTGATTTAGTTGGCCTTCACACTTCCCTCATCCAAACAACTTCGAATGAAGTGGTACTTCACCCAGATGTGCTTGCTATGCTCGTGGAAGACAAGGTTCTTTGCCAAAGCCAAAGCAGACTTGCTGTCCACCCTGAGCTCCACCGCTTAGGCATCTCTGCCAAGAAGATCGCCAAGCAGCCGAGCCAGCCAGAGAGCTTGAGTTGATGCAGAAGTGGCTGCGGTGTACTCTGCCTCGCAGCTGGACATGGCCACCACCTGCTGCTTGACCGACTGCCAGCTGATCAAACACTTACCAAGGAAGAACAGCGTCCCGCTGGTGCTCTTGCTTGTGTTGATGTCGTCGGCATGGTCGTTGTCGCTGTACCTGATGAAATGCGCCGCATCGGGGCATCTCGGGTAGTACAAACCGTAGTCAAAGGTCCCCGCGACATAGCGTAGGATCCTCTTCATGGCCTGCTGATGCTCCGTCGTCGGTTGCTGCATGAATCGACTGACGTAGCCAACTGTGAACGCCAAGTCCGGTCGCGTGTAGACAAGGTAGCGAAGGCTGCCCACAATGCACCGGTACTGCGTCGCGCCCACCTCCTCCGCCGTGCTGTCACGACTCAGCTTCAGCCTTTCCTCCATGGGAGTGTAGGCTGGGTTGCAGTCGGTGAGTCCGCCCAGCTCGACGATGCGCTTGGCGTAGGCGGTCTGGTGAAGTGAAGTGCCAAAGCTGTCCTGTTGCACCTCGATCCCCAAGTAGGAGAGGAGCCCTAGGTCGCTCATCTGGAAGGTGACCTTTATCTTCGTCTTGAACGCCTCTACTTCCACCTCCTTGGTGCCGGTGACCACCAAGTCGTCAACGTAGATGCCTACCAGCAGGGCATTGTCTCCCTTGCCCCCGCCGGTAGACTGCAGCCTTATGAGCACTTTGTTGGAACCCCATCTGCCTTAGAGTGGAGTCCAGCTTGTCGTTCCAAGCTCATGATGCCTGTCGCAAGCCATAGAGAGCCTTGCGCAGGCGAAGAACCCTATTCTCCTTGCCGGGGATGATGAATCCCGGCGGCAGTCAGACGTAGACCTCCTCCTTCAAGTCGCCAGGCAGACTTGACATCCATGTGATGAACACGCCAACCCTCCTAGGCTGCCAGCGCGGAGGACACAAATGGACTACATCCATGCAACTGGAGCGAAGGCATCGTCGAAGTCGACTCCCTCCTACTGAACGAAATCGCGTGCCACCAGCCGAGCCTTGTGCTTGACTACCACCCCGGCCTCATCTTTCTTCAGCTTGAACACCCACTTAAGGGTGATGGCACGGTGGTCGGCCGGAAGATCAGCCAGCTCCCATGTTTGGTTCCGCTCGACGACGTCCATCTCCTGTTGCATCGCGGCGCGCCAGGCCACGTCTCCTTCTGCCTTAGCGAAGGAACGTGGCTCACCGTCGTCGTGCGCCAAATGCAGCTCCACATCGAAATCATGTTGCGCCATCCCAGGAACGGGCTGCTCACCAAGGATGTTATCCATGGTGCGGTAACGTAGAGGCTCGCCGTCGTGGCAAGCATCGACACGGTCCCCGTCGTTTGACAATAGAGTAGTGAACTCTACTGTGCGCTGCTCATCATGGACTGAAGCTGTGGATGTCGATCTCGGAGATGTGGGTGCCGGTGTAGGAGAGCGGGGTGTGGCCGGTGCAGGAGGTGGTGGAGTACTTGCCGGAGCTGATAATGTGCAAGGTGCTAGGGCAAGCGAGCTCGGTGAAGGTGAGCTGCTAGCTCCCCCTGCTCCCTCGAAGTAGACGTACTCGACGACGAAATTATTGATCGTCGAAGTTGAGCCATCATCCGCCATCTTGACCCACGTCCAGCCGCGCCCTTCGTCGAACACAACGTCTCGCGAGATGTGGACGCGCTGTGTCATAGGGTCGAGGATGCGGTAGCCCTTGGAGCCCTCCGCATAGCCGATGAAGACCCCTTGCGTACTTCGATCGTCAAGCTTGCCGACGTGGCTGAGCTCCTTGACGAATGCCAGGCAACCAAAAACGTGGAGGTGGCCGACCGTCGGCTTGCGTCCGTGCCAGGCTTCATACGACATCTCGCCATCAAGAGCCTTGGTGGGCGAGCGGTTGAGGAGATGGATGGTAGTCATCACCGCCTCTTCCCAGTAGATCGCCGGCAACCCCCTCTACTTGAGGAGGGCACGAGCAGTGGCCACCACCGTCTGGTTGTGATGCTCAACGACGTCGTTCTGTTGTGGTGTGTACGGCGCGGAGTAGTGGCGCTGAATCCCCTCGTCGGCGCAGTACGCCGCAAACTCAGCCGCTGTGAACTCACCACCGTTGTCCGTGCGCAACACCCGGAGCTTGCGGCCACACTCCTCCACAGCAGCTTGATGACGCTTGATAGCATCTACAGCTGCTGCCTTGGTGTCGAGAAGCACTGCCCACATGTAGCGGGACACGTCGACGAGGAGGAAGTAGCGCCGGCCTCCAGGGGTAGCCGGTGTCACGGGACCGCAAAGGTCGCCGTGCACGAGCTCGAGCTTCTCCTTGGCGCGAAAGCTCGCCTGGTGAGGCAATGAGAGTCGCCGCTGTTTGGTCAGCATGCAGGTATCGCAGAACTGCTCCACATGCTCGACACTCGGCATGCCCCACACCATCTCTTTGATGCCGAGCTACTTCAGGGTCTCAAAGTTGAGGTGCCCAAAGCGCTCGTGCCATCGCCAAGCGTCGTCGTCGCGGCGGGCTGCAAGACACACGGGCTGCGCCACTTGCACGTGAAGGACATAGAGGCGATTGCTTCCTCTATTTACCTTGGCGACAAGTTGGTGTTGATGATCCCAAATGCGCAACACCCCATGCTCGATCTCCACGCGCGAGCCATTCTCATTCAGCTGGCCAATGCTGATGATGGAGTTCCTCAGCTCGGGATGTAGTAGACATCGGTGAGCAACCGATGCTCGCCGGTCTTGGCGGTGAAGATGACAGAGCCGACGCCCCTTATCTCCACGGTGGAGGCGTCCCCAAACTTGACGGAGCCTCGCACGCAGGAATCCAGGTTGGAGAAGTGGTCCCGTCGCCCGGTCATGTGATGGGTGGCACCGGTGTCGAGGAACCAACCGTCAATCTTGTCATCATTGGACCCATTGCCGAGGAAGACGTGTGCGTGCGGTTCGTTGACGTGGAGAAGAGCGGGAGCTGTCGACAGTATAAGGATTACATTATTTTATATGCTTAACTGTGTCTACATCCTGAAGGAGAGGAGCTAGCAACTCGGCATGTTCCCTCAAGTCAAAGAAACAACCATATAGTAGCAGGACAACACTTTGTTCGTCACGCAGGGAGCTCTGCAGGCATACTAGAGGAGATCGCACTGAAGTGTGGGTCTAAGGTAATTTTGAGCTTTCAGTATTGATGAGTCTTCTTTTTATCGTCATTTACATTATTGTTTTTAGGTGGAGTACAGGTCAGCACTACGTAATAATGCAGAACTACAATTCTCTATCGAGGTAGACTGTAACTTCTATTCAATGTTTAGTGCATCTCTTGAATTTTTCGTGAACGGTCAAATCAGCATTTTGGGAAGTTATATGGGTAATAGGATTCCCTGCAATGGCCAATATAATTATGTAACCCAATGTGATTCTCTTAAGAGAGATTAACAACACTGACCAATGATTGAATTCACAGTTTACTTGAAGCAAATCTTCTGGAGGAAATGTACTGTCGTGTTATTGTTGCTTGCATACTTATCAAGGAGTTGCCGTGGCATAAGGCGGCATCAAGGGCTAAGGCATCCCACCGCCTTAGCTCCACGCCTTTCCGTGCGGCGGGGCCAGGTGCAACGGCAGTGGCTGCTACTGCTGCTGCAGGAATCAGGAGGAAACCTTAAACAGTGGAGCAAGGAGCATTCCTTTATATAGCAGCCTACTTGTTGGGCCGGGCGCCAGGAGCTGGTTTTGAGGGGAGCTGGACTGGGCCGGTTTAGTACACTGTTATTATTGGACTGGGCTTTAATGTGATGTTTGACTGAGTTTTAAATGTGCTAGTGCAATTTTTCCCATTATATTTTTATTTTATAGGACATCACCTCATCTTACCCCTTACCACTTAGGCTGTAAGCCAGGGATCAGTCATCTCGCCTCTCCTAGTCTCCTTACCACCTTAATAACTATGGTTGCTTGTAATGTTTCCTTAATTATCCCCCTATCTTATTTCTGCTATCCCTTTCAGGTTTGGATTGTTGGAGAGAAAGTAGGTGAAGGAATTGGCAGGACAAGGAAAGAAGCACAGGGTCAAGCTGCAGAAGTCTCTTTAAGAAATTTGGCTAGTAAGTTTGTTTTGCATGCTTAGGCTACTCAACTTTCTAGTTTCCTTATTGCACATATAACATTAATTTTTGTGCCATTAATATTGTTGCAACCAAGACAATCATTTTCATTAGAAGATTCATTACATTATTACTTGGATCATAGAGTGTGTTGCTGTTCAAAACAGTCTCTTTTAGCTTTGTCAGATATCTTGGAACCTGTAAATGTGGGGCTGTGGGCACAAACTGTGTTTCACCTATTGCCACCTGTTAGTGCTAGATCGTTTTTGCATGTTTGCTCGATTGTATGCTGTCCGCCTTTTAGTTTCTGACAAAAAATCTAGGTCGAGCTATGTTTCTGTTAGTCTATCAGTTGAAAGAAGCAAAATATTTTAATTCCTGCATTATTTTTGTGTTTTTTTGGAACATTGTTGTATACAGTATTTTGTATTGATTTTACATTTCAAAATTACTTGCAGATAGATATTTATCACCTGATCAAAATAAGATGACTGATATGAAAGAAAATAGTTTTGGTAGTAATCCAAACATTTTTGGATATCCTGGAAGTACCAGGGATGATGTGTTGCCAATTGCAAGTACTTCGGAGGAATCTCGATTTGTGAAAACAGGGGATTCTATTGCTGCTCTCAAGGAACTTGTAAGTGGCTTAGATTGTTGTTCATTTGACTCTGGTTGTCTATTTAATGTAACAATATATTTGAAAATGTGTTGCAGTGCACGGTTGAGGGATATAACTTAGTTTTTCATGCTCGAACATCCCCTGATGGTTCAGTAGGCAAAGAAACTTATGCTAAGGTCAGTTAGCAACTTCGTTTCATCGTGCATTTAACTTGATAGTTGTAATATGTAAAAAGTGTTATTGGGCATTTTGATATATTTGCTTCTTATATAAAACGTGTTCCTGTAATTTACATTATTGAATTCTCTAAAATTTGTTGCTTACTAATTGTGCATGAGTGAGTACTATAAAACATACAATTAACATGTGCTGTCATTATTCTTGATAACTCTGTGGCACATCTTGCTTGGTTTATTTACAGAAGTCAGCTGTTTGACCAAACAACCTGAAAATGTGAATTGTTTTCAGGTAGAAATTGGTGGGCAAATTCTAGGCAATGGAGTGGGAATAACATGGGAAGAAGCTAAGCTTCAGGTTATAAGCAAACCTCATACTTAAGAAACTGTTTTCCTTTGTTGCTTTAGCTTCCTACTTATGAAAGAACAAGATCATGAAGTATATTAAAAGATATATCTAGTTTGCCTGTCGAATGACCAATGAGGGTTCTGTTCATTTTTTCAGTTTGTATAATAACTGTAGTCATGTTCAATATTTGATTTCTTGTTCCATGAAACCATTTTCTAGCTTTTGCAAGTGGAACAGGCTATTTTGAACAATGAACATTGCATTCTGGCTGGCGAGCTTTAAGCAGTAAATAAAATATGTAATAATGTAGTTCTGACCTTGGAGTTTGAGTAAAACACTAAAACATCCTTTTGTTTGTGTCTGAGGTGGGCATAGAGAATAAGTTGTAAATGGTTTTGTAACATGTGGGCTTTCTTGATTGACTAGCTATAAACATGTTGTATATCTGAATTGAAGTTTATATTTTGTAGGCTGCTGATGAAGCTCTTGAAACGTTGAGATCCATGCTTGGTCAATTTGCTCAAAAACGACCTGGTTCTCCAAGGTGATTGTTGGTTGGCTTTATGCATGGAATAATTCTGTCATATTGGGTCGCGGTCGGGGCTGCTAGGCAAAGCCCAGGTGAACAGTACCATGAATAGTCCTGTGGAACTGTAGCAATATTAGGGATTTGATATTTAAAAAGGTAATGTTAGATTAGATTAGGTTGAGACCTTAAAGGTAATATTAGATTGAGCATTAGAAAAGTAAGATTAGATACGAAGATATTGGTTTTAGTTAGGAATTAGATATAGAGACTAGATTGATTTCTATAATAGGGATTATTTTCTTATATGTCATGTTGGTTCTTCCTATATAAAAGGACCTCTTGTACTCAATTAAGAAGCAATAAAGAAAGAATTTAATCTCTCATCCTAATGTTTTTCTCCCCAATCTAAATTCTACCTCTCATCCCTAACAACCGACATCGTCTGTCTATCCTTCCGGCGGTGTTTATCCCGTCACGGTCTCAACCCATGACAAATTCTGCAAATGCTTGATTATCAATAAGAAAACTACATTTGCTTTCGATGAACAAACCTCATGGAACATTTTTTTCAGTTCAGATTTTCCTGCTTTGCTATCTACAAGTTCTATGTTGCACATTCCTTCAGATTTTGTTGCTGTTAGAGAGAACACTCGCATTGGTAGGGATGACACTCAGAGTTGGGGCAAATTTCTTCTCATTCAACTCACTCAAATGCCATGCCAACCCAAATGGTTGGGGATACATATTTATAGGCTAGCCATGTAGCCCAAGATGCTAGATGCTAGTCTAAGATGCTAAAGCAAATATGCTTAGTCTAGTCTAAGATGCTAAAGCAAAGATGCTAGTCTAAGATGCTAAAGCAAAAGATGCTAAAGGTGCTAAGACTACAAACTTATCCACACATGAACATCACACATGTCATGCCAAACAACATGTCATGCCAAAACACACACACACATAGACTTATCCTCTCAGTTGCTTCTAAAGTATTGTCAAGGAACAGATTGGTAGTGTAATTCCTAGTGAGTGGTGGGTCATGACTGAGCAACCAAAATCTGTCAAGAGATTTCCTTGCCCTCAGGTTCCCAAAGAGAATGCCTTCTGTTCTGTGGCCAAGCAATTTCTTCATTCTCAAATTCCATGCATGATTAGAGAGCTCCTTGGTTCATGCTAAAAACCATCAAATTTGCCCCTGATTTGGTAAAGCCTATGTGAGCTTGGAACGAAAAATCCCATAGGTTTTACCAAATATTACCAGTATGTGCTGTTAGAATTTGTTGGTTTTACTAACTATTGCTGGCCTTGTTATGGTCGACAAGTTTTTTAGTAGGAGAAAAGCTTATAGTGGCAATGAATCAAAGTGGTTAATATCCTTATTTCGAAATTTGTATATTAGAAAGTACTAGATAAAGTCTTTTTAATTTGGTTAGAAAAGATAAGTTTAGAAGGTTCGGATTCTTTAGGACTAGGAATTCTACTTCTATTACGTTTTGGAGTCAGTTACTTAGTTTAGACTTTGATTTGTAATTGGCTGCAGCTCATATATAACTAGCGCTCTAGCAGTAGGCCTCCTCTTGTAGGGTCAAGCAATAAAGCAATCTTATTCACATCTATTATTATCTATTGTCTCATCTCCTGCTGCTGCTACCGACGTCCCTGGAATCTCATCAACCACAGGCAGGAAACTGGGCAAAGGAGATGACGTCTATCTGGGAAGCTCGGATACTCCAAAAAATCGGCGTACTTGTATTGGATTCAATCTCTGGATACGGATACGGATACGTAACCGATACGGCCAGATACGTATCCAATACGGCCGGATACGTATCCGGTGCGTATCCTGCAATTTTTGATTTTTCAAAAAAATAAAAAAAACGATACGTATCCGACTCGGCTCGCCGGCGCGGGATACGGCAGAGGAGATAATCGACGCCCACGCCCGTGACCACATACCTGTGCCCTAACTCATCGAGTGATTCCAAGCGCCGCCAGTGGCCAGCCCAGCTAGTTGCTGCCGGCCGTCGCCTCGCTGCTTGCCGCCGCAAGCCCGCCGCGCCGCCCTTCGCGCTCTGTCTCGCGCGCTTGGAGGCCGCAGCCTGTAGCTTCACTCCGCCGACTCCCCCGCCGCCGACTCGCTCACCGGAGCGCTTGAGGGCTGAGGCTGCAGCCTTCGGCCTTCGCTTCTTCCTTCCTCGCACTGTTCGCAGTGAACCAGTGACTCAGTGAGCAACCAGTCTTCCTTCGCTGCAGCTCTTTTGATTTTATTATGTAATGTCATACTGATGTAGAAATTTTTTATACAGTGAATAATTTTTTGTGTTTTATTTGTTTGTGTGATTGTGTGAATATTGAATTCGTAGATTGATGGATAGTAATAGTGGATTGGGATTTGATGGCTCAAATGCAGAGTATAATAGTGGTAGTGGACTAGTGGTAGTGGAAGTGGTAATACGGATCATCTTGCAAGTAATGCTACTTAATTATGTTGGATTGTCACATTTGCTACTTAATTATGTTGGATTGTTATATTTGCTATTTAATTATGCTTCTGTGTGTGTTCATTTTCATATTGAATTCATGTTATTATTTTTTTGTGTGTTAACTTGTTATTTAATATATATATACGCGTATTGCCGTATCCATATTTTTGGAAAATGCCGTATCGAAGTATCGCGGTATCGCGTATCCGTATCCACGTATCCCGGTTGCCCAGACGTCTATCTATGGACCTCCCACAGCTAACCCATTAAGGTCATTATTCCAGAGACCTAACAGGCATACCAGCCATGCTGAGCCCACAATTCTTCCTTAGCCCTTTTTATAACACGTTTTCCATAGACCCTTCGAGTGCCAAAGTTGCAGTCCAATCCATGAGCTTGATGATAGTACAGAAGTGCCAGTGCGGGGTTAGGTTGGTTTAGGTCGAGAGGAATACGAGGAAAAATTTATTGTGGTTTGGCTCAGGCATGTTTATATATAGCATGGCATGTTGCAGGTGTAGGACTTCAGCATACTGTTGTCAGATTATGCTTTGTTTCTTTAGTTTATCCGATATGTCTTCCTTTTTTAGTATGCTTCAGATATGTGTTTATTGTTTCCACAGGTCATTGGCACCCAGTTTTGATAAGCGCTTCAAGCTAGATTTTCCGCGGGGAGTACAAAGGGTTCCTTATGGTAGATATTCCAGAATTGAAGGCCATGTTCCTTGACAGTTTCACTGATACCTTGTTTCTGGATTTGCTAGCTAGATGAGACCTATCTGCTTTGCAGAGCACGAAATCCTGCCATCTTGTGATCTCACGAAGTTCCCTCGGGCCGGCTGACCGGAAACAAGAACGGTCGTGGTCGTTGTCGTGGAAGCACCATGAAATTGTAAGGAATTGTGATGGCCATGTCTTCATGCTGATACTCCTCTCGCCTCTCGTCTTACCTTATTGGCATGTTTAACTAAGTGTGTCAATCCTCGTGGATATCTAAAATTAAAGATTCATTCTGGGCTCATGCAACTTCAATTCAATTTGGGGGACTTCCACAGGCTAGGTCCTGTCGAAGATCAGAGGCGCTGACGCGCCACAGCTTGACAATTTTTTTTCTTATGCTCAGGTGAATGTTGTACAGGTTTGTGGCTTGGGTCTGGAGTAGGCACTCAATTTTGTGGCGCGGAAGTAGTATTAACCCTACATTAGATCCTTTGTTTTAGCTTTTTAGCTAAGTGGTGACACAAAATTCATTATCTAAATGATTATTACTTGTTCATTATGTAGTCGTACTTGTGATTTGCAGAGGATAATGTTTGTCATCTGAGGGTGGTTTCTCATGTGCTGGCTCCTGCTCTACCTCGGAACAACCTCCATGTAACTTGTAAGTGGCCGGTGCAGAATGCACGGTACCTACCAGTCGCCGTCCCTGCTGCCGTCGGCCATCTCCATCATTACCAAACATATAGCAGGATACAATCGAGCTAATCATCTAGGCCGTAGCAAACTAGCAATGCAAAAATAGAAAAATATTTTGTATGTATGTATATATATATATATATACAAATGCTATTTTACATTATATATGTAGAATAATTATTCTACGGAGAAATCTATTATTAAAAAAAATAATACTTGAGAAAATTTATGTCCCGTGGTACACTTAGAGAGAGAGCAGCAGTCCGCCGTTGCTGCCTGTCACGTTGGAAGTCTTTGATCCAGCACAAAAGCATCTCTTCGTCGTCAGCACCACCTTTTATGTGAAATTGAGAACTATAAAATTAAAAGATGTGCTTTGGTGTTGATTTTTTATAAAATGGAAACCTTTTTATATAAATTGATTCTTATTGGTATGAAAAAATATGACTTATATTAGCATAGTAATACATATAGATTAATAAAATAAAATGAACTAGAAGGTACACTCCCCCTACAAGCTTAGGCTATGCCGTGCTGACGTGGTAGGAAAAAACAGTCGGCTGGAAAACCAGCAAAACGATATAAAGTAAAAAAACAATCTCTTTTGTCCGCTCCAGAATTCTTGATAAGCGCGTGCGACTCTACGGGCGCAGGGGAGCCAGACGAGACGAGTACAGTCACACAGCGGCGCCGCCATGTGATCTGCCACTGGCCGTCTCGATATGTACGGTACGGCGCGCGCGTCTTGCACGGCCCTGGCCATCTCAGTCTCACGCCGTTCACGTCACGAGCTTGGCAGCATGCAGGCCAGGGCCGTGGCTAGCCGTGCATGCTCTTAAAAAGAAGAGGAGATAGTTGTACCATGCATGTTTGCATGTGGGATTTGGATGATACAGCCGGCGTCGAACGGAGGACAGGCCCCATCTTTCACAAAATTTAACGTCGCGTCCGCCGTGGCAGCTCGTCAAGCGGCAGCTCCCAAGTCCCACCATGCACCATGTGCGCCTTTTTCTACTACATACCCCCAACTTGCTTGTTCGAGCTAGCCAAAAACAAATTGAACTGTACTATTGGTGGAGTATGCGACGACGAAGTCATTGAAACTGGAACTGATCTATCTTTTAGATGATAATTATCTCATTAAGAAACGTCAAAGAAAATACAGTCGTATATTGAGCACAACTTAAAACTGCACAAAAATAGATTAGCTATCATTAGTCAAGCCATCTGCAAATGACAGTAAGAATACCCATGTGCTACTAGATAAAAAAAACTTTAGCTCGCCGCAGAGTGGCCGCCCGGTCACGTCCATCTGTGCATCTCCGCATGTTCTCCGCCCGTTATAAATTGCCTTCGCTGTTGACGAATCCTCTCTCAAACAGATGCTCGTCGGAACGCTGTGTAAGGATATCTACTCGTGGGTTTTATAAAACTATTTTTTAGAAGTATACATTAACTTTGTAACTGAATGAAATACTTTTTCTTGGTTGAGAGTTTCATTTCACTATTTCTTATGCTAACCAGTGTAATTAAATACAACTAGCTATCATAAAATATTGTCTCTATGATGAAACGATTTGGTTCTCAGTGGACGTTTATTTCGTTTCATCCGTCTTGAAAATAGGTTAGCACCATGTCATGGTGATGATATTACTTCATTCTCTTCTCTCGTTAATTAAATATCATATCAGAAAAAAAACTGATATGTAATGACAATTAATACCATAAAACCCCAAATAATTCTCATTGTGAATAGCCTGAGAACTCACTCCGCTGTGTCGCTGTAGCCAGGGGCGTAGCTACGTTTATATTAGGGGGTGCACATGAACCCCCTAAAAATTGAAAAATAGAGGAGTTGATCAAATTTTCACCATATATGCATCCTCCATGACACATGTTATGCATCCATAAAAGAAATGCACCCCCTCTAATTTTGCTCTAGCTTCGCTACTGGCTGTAGCACACGTGGAACAAATACTATAGCAATTTGTCTTTCCCTCTGAACAACAGGCAAGTGGGCGCGCGGGCTCGTTTGGAATTGAATCACATGGTTGGACTTGTTAATTACTTGACTTGACGAGCTGTCAGCCCTGTCGAATCCAGAGAAAGATGCGCCCTGTAGGCTATGTAGCACCCGATTCTGAAATTAATGCGAAAGATATGATACAGGGGTTCAGCTCAAATCAGAAACTCGTTTTCTGATCGGAACAGGAGCGTGCGGCTATGTACTGCATGCTCTGGGAGTTTTGGAGGGAACACACACTGACACACGCCTGCTGCCTGCTTGGGAGTTGGGAGAGACGAAGACGAAGACCGAACACGTCGACCAGCCGTGCGATAAACACCGCTGTTGTCGCGTCGATCGACGCGCCGTACCTATCGAGACGGCGAGTGGCAGATCGATCACATGGCGGCGGTTAGACGCAAAAACGTGAGATGGAAAATGCCGTAGGCGCTTATCAGCCTCCATGGAATTAATTGCCTGATTCTACATCAGCTATAGCCGACGACGGACTGGATGAGGCCATGCGGTGATAGATTCACACTTAATTGTTCTCTATGAGTTTTGTTGAGGTTTGACAACACTGTGGTTCTGTCCTCAAGAATCACGAGTTTTGTTGATGTGCAAGAGAGATAATGAGAAGAGATAGAACTTTTATTTACTACTCTCTTCTTCCCCTTATCTCTATTATCTAACAACTCGAAGCGAAATCAAGCGAGAGATATAGAGCTTAAATTTTTTTTCGTGTGTCGTATCTGTTCCATTGTTTTTCCTCACCCTCAATTTGCATGTGTATGTGACCATGTAAAATACTAGTAAAAGAATAAACGAAAGCGGAAATCAAAGTTATACATGTGAGCTTTAATGGCTCAATGATTAGACGATCGAGAATATTGTTTTGCCATCGATCGTCACAGGGTGAGAAGAAATAAATCGGCTATGTATTATCATGTCCAAACTTCCAAACATGTACGCGAATTTTCAGCTCGCCGCACACCACGAATCTGCTCATCTCTTTATAAATACTAGCTTCACTGACCTGACTGCTCATCTCTTAAATTAAAAAGTTGCACGCATTTGCAATTTTACACAGCCCTCCCGACCGTTCATACAATTCTTGACCGGCGCGTGCATGGCGGCGAGCTTTCTGTCTCACGTGGTCTCCGACCTCTGCATCGGCAAGCCGCCGGTACGCGTGATACCGCCGTCCACTCCCGTCGCGGCCGCCCTCGACGCGCTCCGCGCGGGAGGCGACCCCTTCGTCTTCGTCGCCGCGGAGAGCTACTCCCGGGCGAAGAACACGGCCACGTGGCGCGTCAGCAGGGTCAGCGTCGCGGACGTGCTCTGCTACGTATGCGACGGCGCGGAGAACCTCAGCGACCCCGCGGGCGCGCTGGGCCGGCCGGTGTCGGCGGTCGGCGATCACGGTGCCACCCGCCGAGTGGACTCACAGACAAGGTACGTGCGTGACAGCCGGCGCCGGCGCCGGCGCTTTTGATTCCTCTCTTGGTCGGGAGTGTCCCTCTCAGCCATGGAATTTTACGACGCAAACAGAGGGGATTGATCTGTGGGTGTGGTGCAGCCTGCTTGACGCCATTGACGCGCTGCTGAGCAGCGACTCCCAGAGCCTGCTTGTTCCACTCCACACGCGCGCACGGAGGAAGCACCACCATGCCTCCGGCTACGCTGCGGCCAACGGCGCCGCCGACTACTGCGTGCTGACACGGGAAGACATCGTCCGCCACCTCTTCAGCAACTCCATCTCCCTTTTCTCCCCCGTCACGGCGCTCACCGTCAGCTCCCTCGGTCTAGTCCGCCGGGACGTGCACACCATCCACGCTGACGACGACGCGCTCGGCTCCATCCCGCTCCTGCGGAGGGTCCATCGCGGAAGGCACCGCCGTGGCCGTCGTCGCCGACGACGGCGCGCTGGTCGGCGAGATCTGCCCCGGAGTACTCGGCTCGTGCGACGTCGAGTCGGTGTCCGGAGCCTTCGCCGCGCTCTCCGTTGGGGACGTCATGACGTACATAGACTGCTCGTTGTCACCGCCGGAGTTCTTGCTCCGCTCCATCAGGGCGCAGCTCAGGGACAGGGGCATGGACGCCATGGCCGACCTCATGGACGCAGCCTCCCTGCCGTTATCCCCGTCGTCTTCTTCGTCAACGTCGTCCGACGAGGAGTCAAATTCACCTTTGGGGCGTTCCCGGTGCGCAAGGAGGGCCTCGACGGGACGCTTCAGGTGCCGGTCGACGGACGACGTCGCCGCATGCCATGCCGGGAGCTCGCTGTTGGCAGTCATGGCGCAGGCACTTGCGCACCGTGTCGGATACGTCTGGGTCGTCGACGAGGTCACCTGCGCGCTAACCGGAGTCGTGACCTTCGCGGATGTACTTGCCGTGCTCCGGGTACATCTCCGTGCAGATGCCACGCAGCTGAAGGACGTGTAAATTACACAACACCCGAAGTCAAAATTTCGGCCGACTGTTTTTGTTTCAATTTTGTATTATAATAATTTAGTTTTTTATAAGTTAAAATAAATAATGTAATTTATTCTGTTACTTTATTATTTTTGGAATATTTATTATTTTTATAATACAGATTATAATAATTTAGTAAACTAGTGAAACCTAATATTTTTTATAAGCGGAATTGTTATAATTTAAAATTGAAACAAACAAGCATTTCACTAGCCAGTTTCGGCATAAGGCCATAAATTCGGCCCATAAACAATTTGTAGGCTTTTTAGCTTGGATTATAATAATTTAGTTGTAGTTTTAAAAAATAAAAGTAAGTCAGTTTAAATTTAATAATGCGTTGGAACCTAGTTATTTTAGCTTATTACATATAACGACTAAAATACTCATTACTTATCATTTCGCCCTCAAATCTCAATCCCTTCAAATCCAAACAATTCATTTTAAATGTAATAGTTTAGGTTGTCAACAACTTATATCTTATTTTCCTCCATCTTATTATAAACCAACTTATTATAACCCTAAATCATTTAAAACACCTTACTGGTAGCGTATGTTTAAACTAAAAATGGATTACATGCCAAACGAAAAAAATATAGACAACCTAAGTAATAATTATAGTCAACAATATAACTAATGATTAGAATAAGTTATCCCATACTTATTTAATAATCAAAATTATATGATGATCTTGACTATTTTATGTCACTTTAGTTTGTACCCAAAAGTAGCTTAAGGTGATGAGAAAAGTCTCTAGCCCGAAATAGAAATGGAAATTAACTATAATTTTTATTTAATTGCGTGTTAGCCAAGATTCAAATTTGAGGTCTAGCTATAATAACTTAGGATGCGTTTGGTTCACTGAATATCTCTGGATAGGATAAGGTAATCCCATCCAGTCAGCTGTTTGGTTGGAGGACGAAGGTGGATGGAATAGCCACCGAGAAGAATATTCCTTCAATATGTTGGATGGAGCGATTTTGGAAAATTTTCTGGATGAGCTCATTCAATATTGGACGAGATGATGTGTCATCTCCTGATTGATTATTTCACATTTAATTTTTTGTTTATAAATATTCAAATGATTTTTACTCCCAAATTATTTATCCAATTTATGATATAATTACTTCATTGTATTGATTATAATTTAATCTAGAAAATAAGATCTCATGTGATTATATTTTTATTAAAAAATATATTTGAGAAGTTCGTCTCACAAAATTTAAGCTTATCTCATCTAAGTTATATACATCTAACTAAACAAAAAATTATCGCATTCCATCCATTCAACCAAACAACTCACGTTTATTATTCCATACCCTAAATCTATATATAAAATTATCCTATCCATCAGTACCCAAACGATCTTATGGAATAGCATGTTTTAAACAATTTAACCTTAACCCCAAAAGTCCGACAGATTAATGCAGCCTACTTGACTAGAATGTACGAAAAAGCCAGCCACGATCCGGCCGCCGTCCCCGTTCGTCGCCGCCGCTCTTTCCGGCCTACAAAAGGAACGAGCCCCCAACTAGGCCCTATCTCCGCCGGACGGCCCGACAAGAATTCGTCAGAAATTCAGAATTCACACCGGAGCCGCTGCCTTTTCGGCTGAACAGATTCATCAGACTGGAGAGCCCAGATCTCAGATCTGTAATACCCCGCAGCGTCTGCTCTAAGCAATCTACATTGTCTCAATGGCTGGTTAATCGGTTGGTGCTTAGCTTAATTTAAGACACCAATGGCAACTCGAACAACAGCGCCGCCCAAAATTTACGCCTCCCTCCGAACTCTGCAACTAAGGATTGGAACATGCAGAGTCAATGTGGAACGGAGTCAACGGTGTGTGCTGGCCTTCTTGGCCAGCTTGCTACTAGCTCTGAAACTCTGACAGAGTGACAGCCAGTTAGTGGTAACTGCCATCTGCGTAACTGTGCGCAGGACACTTCTACTAGCTGCTGTAACTTTGAACGTTTTTGTTCAGGTTTAATGAACCGCTCGCGTCCAAGAAAAAATTATAGCCATGGTCCCAAGGAAGATTACAGATCACAGCAGTGAGTTCCTATCTGTTTGTGCCACAACCTAACAATCCCAGCGCAGCAAATTGCCGTGAGTACTACTGAACAACCAGGCAGTGAAATATAGAGAACCATCAACGGAGTGATAACTACTCACCTAACGCATGCATCGCCAATTCACCGTATGGTTTAAAAATACGTGGAGATTAGCAAAGGAAATCAACCAACCAACCAACTTGTCCCCATGCATGGTGATCGCGCGAATCTTATCCGATAAAGCCAACAAAATGCATGCAATATTCTAAACTAAAGCAGCCCATGAGGACCGCTGATGAAATTTTGGAGGAAAAATGGACGAAGCATGTCTGCAGATACACTGTGCTAACTTTTCAACAGCTAGCAAAACTAGCAACGGTTGCTTCATCATGCGGTTCAGTGGTGCTAATCAACAGTGTAACAGAGGCAGATGTACTTTCACAGCCGTATGCTGGTGTTTGCTTTCATGTACTATAATTTAGTATATGTCACATCGATGTTTAGATATCAAATTAAAAGACTAAAATAAATTAATTATAAAAATAATTCTAGAATCAGAGAATAATTAATCCATGATTAGCAAATGTTTACTGTAGCATCACATTATCAAATCATGACGTAATTAATTTTATTAAATTTGTATCGCAAATAATCCACCGATTATGAATGAGTTTTATAAATAGTTTACATTTAATATTCTAAAATAATGTTTAGAATATTGTGATATATAGTGACTAAAATTTAGTCCCTCCAGCACTACAGTCGACCAGCGACGAGTTGATAGCTCATGCAAGCGGACGGACGCAACGCAGCCAGCAGAAAAACCTGTCGATCGCCGGCCGGACGCCGGCGAGCCCAGCCGCAGCCGCCGCCAACCTGCCGGCCCCCACCTCACCAAAACAATCCCGTGACTCGGGAGCGTGCGCGCGCACGGCGCGCCGCGAAACCGCAAACGGTCGATCGATCGATCGATCCGTGCGCATCCGACGAAAGTAATACGTACGTACAGTAGTTAGCCACCAACCGCCCGCGCGAACGGCGCACACACGATATATACGTACGGCGAGCCGAGCCTCTCGTTCCCTGGCAAGTTGCGACGATCTCTCGTGATCCGCGTTCCGCAACGGCCCGACGGACGGGTGCACGGCGTCGTCGGATCGACGTACGCCGTACTCTCGTGCGCGCGCGCACATGGCGAGAGGGACAGGAGCGGAACGGCATGGGAGAGGATCCATCAAACAGGGCGGTTGCGCGGCCGTATCCACGATCCGGCATTCCGGCTTCGATCGGCACCGTGGCGTCGTCCGTCCCGTCCCCACCATCTTCACGGCGCCCAGCGCTTTGGTGCCGGCCTTGATCATTGAATGCCTTGCTTTCGCTCAGATTTCGGGGGCCTCCAATCCTCCATGGCCTACCATTCCCACCCCAGTGAGGACTGAGGAAGTAGATGATACAGATGCATGCATGATACAAATTCTCGGGAAGAATGATGCAAATCAACAGAAATCAATGGATCGAACCTTGGATGATTAGGTAGTGCGAATAATTTCGTTATAAAAATTCTGTGCTAGCTAGTGATTAACAGCCCAAGTTACGAGCGTGGAAGGTGGAGCTTTACTCATAAAAATCGGGAGCATGTATTGACATTTAACAGTGGGATTAATTATTGTTTACTAGTAGACTAGCACTCTTAAGCAAGCCCATCACCAACCATGTGGTAATAATCGAGCTCACCCCATTATAGCAGCAAAGACTGCATGCATGCATGCAGGCGCAAAGACTGCCACCACCAACATTTTTCTACCGTGTCCACGCACTATAAATCCAGACACCGCCCTAGTGTACTCTGCCCCGTGCATCCCCAGTGTCCCTTTCGTGCCATTTGTGCAGAGAGCGAGCTAGCAGCCATCCGGAGCTCTGAGACTGAGAGCTTCGGGGACCTGGGCTTCTCGAAGGCGTAAAAGCGACTCGCACAGAAAGAGGAGTCCTGCGCGCACAAGACGGCTGTAGCGACAGTGGCTAGCTGCAGCTAGCTGAGCAGCCTGAGCTCTCTTCGCCATGGCAGGCTTGGCAGCCTTCTCCTCCTCGAGCTCCAGCTCGTTTACTCCGTCGCTGATACGCTCTGTAGTGCTCTTCGTTTCTGCTGCGCTCCTCTTCGACTCCGGCGAGGCTGGGGCGGCGCACAGGGTGGTCGACCCGGTGTGGCACCCGGCCACGGCCACCTGGTATGGCAGCGCCGACGGCGACGGCAGCGACGGTGAGCTCCTAACTAACTAAACTCCGTACGTAGCTGAGACATTGTTAACTCTGCTTTTAGTACCTTTCGAGAGAGTAGATAAGCATATAATTTAACTACTTCTTCACAAACTTCAACCACGGCGGTCTCCGTCGCCCGTACGGCTGTAGCTCGTGCGGGATGCACGCATTAATGGCGCGATGCCATTAACGCGTTAAGGGTTTAGTTCGTTCCTCTTTCTCTGTTGATCATTATACATTTCTCCGACGTGAAATTCTTCCAGGAAGCATGGTAATCGACCGTTGGATCTGGATCCTACGCTTGCAGTTTTTTCTCAAGGAAATACTACCTCTCTAGTCTCTAGCCGTTGGCACATTTTTGGCTCCTCTCGATCGGCGCTTTGGCCTACGCGCTGTCACGCCAAGTGCGAAGAGGGGGCGCGTATGAAACGACCATGGCAGCAGCAGCAGCCACACGAGGGTGTGGACTAGACTAGTGGAGCCTAGGGCGTGCCACTGTGTCGCCGTGTCGGGTCCTTTTAACTTGCCGCATTTACTAGGACGCGTAGTAATCCACCGACACTTGCTTCTGGTGTATTTTGCGCCGGACACACATGCGAGCAGAGCAACACAGTGGGAAAACGTGCAAGTCAGGTTTTGCACCGTCTGGTATCATGGACTGGACGATCATGGCGGCACTGAACTTACGTTAGGTTAGTTCACTTTTACAGTTAACGCATCTTCACACTGTCGATCCCTGCATGCCGTCAGACAGCCATTCACATTTCCACTACCCCCACGGCACAAATCCACAAATGTTCTCTCGCATTGCAAGCTTGTGGACAATATATTGCTACCAGATCTGAGTCACCGAGTGCCCACTTCACCTATGATCGATGATTCGATGTGTAACTTGTTTTCTACTACAGCCCAAATAACGAACTGTTCATTGCGTGTGCATGCACGCACGCACACCTGCATACCGTCCCTGCAGGAGAACACGGGACCGGTCGGTTGTAATAAGCCATCTGTAATTCTGTACGTGTCTTTCTCTCTACGTTTTTTCAGGCGGCGCGTGCGGGTACGGGACGCTGGTGGACGTGGTGCCGATGAAGGCGCGCGTGGGCGCGGTGAGCCCTGTGCTGTTCAAGGACGGAGAGGGGTGCGGCGCCTGCTACAAGGTCCGGTGCCTCGACGCCGGCATCTGCTCGCGCCGCGCCGTCACCGTCATCGTCACCGACGAGTGCCCCGGCGGCGTCTGCGCGTTCGGCCGCACGCACTTCGACCTCAGCGGCGCCGCGTTCGGCAGGCTGGCGGTGGCCGGCCACGGCGGCCAGCTGCGCAACCGCGGCGAGATCTCGGTGGTGTTCCGCAGGTGAGATTTTACTCAGCTTACTTAACAGTAGAGCACGGCGCCGTGTTCTGTACGTTGGTACGCGGCCTGGCGCTACTAGAAGTTCAGCCACTTAATTGAACTCCGCAAAAGTACACACTAACACACGTACGTACAAAACTGCAGCGCTGTATTTTTCCCTGCTGGCAACGGTACAGCATGCTTAATTAGAGTAGGCGCGAAGGTTAAAATTGTCGAGTCATAAATGAGAAACACCTTCAGATCTCATCTGACAGAGTAGGTAGTATACTGATCAGAGAACCATGCGGTACACATGCATCTGCGACCGCAGTAGTTGGAGTGTTGGATCTTGGATGCGCCATGCCAAATGGCAGATGCAATACAAAACCTCTCTTGTCACGACCTCAGCTCCCGGTGTGGACATGCATGCTTTCTCTATTCACCGCAACAGCCTTGCTAGTGTGGATGCCCTGAACAAGAGAACCCTATGCTAGCTGCAGAGTTCACACTTCACACTTTGTCATATTCATAGCGTGAGACGAAACGTTTTTTTTTTTTACAGTTTTTAATCACGAGGTCGTCGTCGTTTTCAGGACGGCGTGCAAGTACGGGGGGAAGAACATCGCCTTCCACGTGAACGAGGGGTCGACGAGCTTCTGGCTCTCCCTCCTCGTGGAATTCGAGGACGGCGACGGCGACATCGGATCCATGCAGCTGAAGCAGGTAAAGAAAGCTAGCTCACACGCACTCTCGATCCAGCAAAACGGCAATTCACCTTTGGCTTTTGCATTTCCTAATCCCGATGTGCTCAGGTAGGATCATGCTGTAAATAATAAAACCGACGAACAGTTAGAAATTGTCGCTCACATGCACTGGTAGGTAGCTTGGGGCCGCGACTATGCCCTTTGTTTTCTTGCTCCCATTTTGTGTCTAGAGCAACATATCTATGGTTCGAAATCACATAACATAACTCAATTGATTGATAGCTGCATGCAGAGATTTTGCTCTGCCGTTCGATGCTACATTAGATAGATAGCACTCGTTTTCCATTACGTACGTGAGTGGTATGCAAGTTACGTTGGCTGTGGATGCAGTCGAGCTCGGCGCAGTGGCAGGATATGAAGCACATCTGGGGTGCCACGTGGAGCCTGACACCGGGGCCTCTGGTGGGGCCCTTCTCCGTGAGACTGACAACCCTGACCACCAAGCAGACGCTCTCGGCCCAGGACGTCATCCCCAAGAACTGGACCCCCAAGGCTACCTACACCTCTCGCCTCAACTTCTCGTAGAGGAGAGGAGGGCTCCCAATGGAGGCCCATCCAACGTACGGCGTGTTTATTTTTCAGATGTATTATTTGTGCATGTTTGCATGTTGTAATTTGTCTGTGTAGCTATAGCTATAGCGATATGTTGGTCAGCATCTCCAACCCAACGATTCCCTCCCTATATTTCTCTCTAAAAATGCCAAAATTTAGCGAAGAGATTTGAGGGTCTCTTTAGAGATGCTCTGGTAGTCTGTGGGTTGGTATGTGGGTCCAATGTGGATGGGCCCGCGGGTTAGCCCTCTCCGAAGCGGAGAGAGAGCGTGATTCGTCGGTGTGTTTTGGAAAGAATAAATTTGTATTTGCTTAATTGGTCTCGTTACCAGTGCATCAAGTTAGAGAAACTTTAAAAAAACTCGGCTCTAAAAGACTCCCGATAATAATAAGATACTCTCTAAATCTTTATTCACGCTCCTTACTTATAGGGAACGAAAGTTATATTACTTATTGGTGATACAAAAGATAAAAATAATATATTTAATAGGTAGGGTCTACCTGTTAATGATATTAGAGTAAAATATAGAGAATATAATATTGAGACTTGAGAATTTATTGGAGAATAATAAAATTTAATGATTCAATTTTGTTGGAAGAATTTTCTATACGAGATTTTAGAGAACAAAGAATAGTAACTCTTTTTGAGATGCTAAGATGTTTCTATGGTCGTGTTAGTTGTTTTGACATTACGCGTGATATCTATATGTTTCCCTTGGCAGATTAAATTTGATATACGTACACGTCTCCATGATCTATCATCTAAACTGTATTATCATCGTAATTAAATGTCTTACCAGAAAGTGTAGTCGTAGTTTTTTAATATAGAAACGGGCCAAACTCTCCTACACGAAAATATATATATATATATATATATGGAAAATTACTCACATGCCATTATAATTTTCAGAAATTGCCTATATGCCACTGTCAGTGACTGTGGCGGCCCCCATATGTCAGTGACACATCGATGGCATATTGGCAAACCGCAAAAATTGTAATGACACGGAAAAAATTAACCCATTAATCAAATACTTATAGCTCGGTTCAACAACTATCGACACACACACACACACACATATATATATATATATATATATATACATATAGTGTTAATAAACCAACACAAAGCTAATACTCCAAAAAAAACATAGCTAGTCATCATAAACCCCAATTCCTAGTCTAACAAAGTAAACACACGTACTTCTCACAAAATTTAAGCATTTCAGTACAATTTTTTGGTCTAAAATAACACCGCCTCAGTTCTGAGTGCAATGCATGAAGAAGCGCGTATTTCAAAACTATATAGCTCACAAATACGACGTGGACCAGCGCATCGCATCACATTGGTAGCTGGATTCCATCTATCGATCGGCGACGGCGTGCATGATAGATTTGGCGTGCCATCTTAGAAAGCGCGTATATGATATAGCATGGTTTGGTCGCTAGGTAAAAATGGTTTTATTTAGCTCCAAATCGATGTACAATCCGATCACTGATAGGGGTGATAGAATTGAATTTAAAAGTTTGGAAGAGTTACCTGCTCCTGAAGGTTAAAATTAATTTTTATGTGGAATAGAATTCAGACCGGAGAACAACTAAAGAAGAGGAATTGAAGGAGAAATCCTTTATGCAAGTTGTGTAGAATATCACCTTACGTTCTTTTGCCCCCCTCCTGATTTCTTTGGTGTGTGGTGAGAGATACATTTGGTTGGCCGATGAATCTTGACAAAATTGACGATGCTCTTGCGGCTATATCTAAGTGTTGTTGTTAATTCCTTATCGCGACCCGGGTCTGGGCGATAGGGGTGTGTGTTTTTGACTATTTAGTTTACTTTGAAATGAATATAATTTAAAAAAACAAATCTATACTAACATTTTTCTCGTTCAATGGCTCTATCAACGGTACCAGCGTGTCTGAATGAGGAAACCTCACGTTGCTTGAATGGACTTGCTGCGTGCAAGAATGCACATGTTGGTCCGAGGACCGGCTCCCCAAGACGAATGAAGTTTGGCCGACGCACAAAGCTTAATGTCTGATGAGTGACTGATGCTGTCTACTACTAGCAACAAAATTGATTCTGGATAAGTTGTTGTTTTAATTTATGGTTTAGGTGGATTTGAGTTCTTCATTAGCCATATCTTCTGGTATGAAGCGACGATGTTGTCTATGTCTGCGTGTTAGCACTTTGCAGCCTATTTTTGTTATCCAGGGTTAGAGTTAGTTTGAGTTAGATTTACCCAATTAACTCCAAAATACTCATACAAGAAGGTTAGAGTTGGGCTATTTCAATCTAACCCATAAAAAAAAGCACCTTTAAGGGGTGCTAATTGGGGCTAGTTTGTGTGAAGCCCACCCAAAAAAGGGATTTCCAGCCACACAGGATTGCCACACAACGGGACTAGTCTGGTCACAATAATCAAGCTGAAAAATAGTCGAATGATTGAAAAAGTAACTACTTCTAACCTCTAACACTTGCATTCATACACCTCAAGGGCTAGAGTTATTTCAGAATTAATTTAGGGTTACAATCTAACTCTAACCTCTAGTACTGCTAGAGTTTCCATACAGGGCCTATAGTGTGCTGCCAAAAATGTTTGTCTCAATACTTTCATGTATGCTGGTAACCCCAGCTGGTACTATGTTTCTGTTATGTTTCAAAAAAAAAACAGGACTGCTAACGTATTTCCTCTAAAAAAAATTATAAACTAAAACTATAGACATTGAATTTAAAATTATATACATATTTAATAGCAAAAAAATAAACACTGATTTAATTGTTTATATGCAAGTCTACAATAAAATCCTCTAATATTGACACGTGACGTCGAAATTGACATATGAACTGATAGTATTAAATTAAAATCCACATGGCAGCCACGTTACATATGATAACGTTATACCCCTATTTACATCCTGTATATCTAACCACTCCTATTTACATCACATGTATCTAGGTAGTTTTGTTAGTTACAAAAACTACCAATATCTTACCGGTTCATTACTAACATCAAATAAACTGCTTTGCCCCCCATATATCTAGGTAGTTTGCGGTTGCTAAAAACTACCATTTTTTTAATGTTTTACCAGATCACCTCATCTTGAATCTTGGACGTTGTCACGTCCAGCCTCACGAACATCACGGGCGAGCCCACCCCCCCCCCCCCCCCCCCGCATCGCATGTGCACGCCACGTGACAGCCTGAGCCGTGACACGTCCTGCCTCCTAAAACGGACGGACCGAAACGGCCTTTGCACGATCTGACGACCCACACCTCCGCGCGCACCTCATCCGACCGACAGATGGGACCCACTGCTCCTCTCGCATCTTTCACCCGGCCACAATCCGGAGCGCACGTTCCCCCGGTCCCCCTGCCCTGCGTGCGTGCTTGCTCCTCCCGTCCCCCGCTCCCCCGGAATCGCCGAACTGGAAACCTCCTCCCATCGTTGGCGGCGGCGGCGGCGGCCCATCGTATCGGGAAACCGGAGCGGCGGAGCCCAGACACACAAATCCCCCTCGCGCGCGAGCTGTTGCGGCGGGCTCGGTTGTCGCGTCCACGCATTGCCTGCCGCTTTCTCCCGGGGGTGGAGGTAGGCGACTAGGCACTGCGCTGTCGTCGGATCCTGAAGGGGAGTGTGCGGCAATGGGCGCCGCAATGGAGGATGTCCGGGAGGAGGAGGAGGGAAGGATGGCGACGGACTTCTTCTGGTCCTACACGGACGAGCCGCACGCGTCGCGGCGCCGGGAGATCCTGGCCAAGCACCCGCAGATCAAGGAGCTCTTCGGCCCGGACCCGCTCGCTTTACTCAAGGTGACTCGCGATCTGTTCTATCCCTAAGTGTATTTCCTTTTTGTGATTTCTGTTGTTTTAGGTGAAATTTGCGCAATGTGCGTCGTTATTGCTTGCTCAAATAGCGTGCTCATCGCGCTGATTTGCCCGCTGAACTATTTCCTCGTTTTACTGTGATGTGTGCAACCGCTTTAGAATTTGGATTCAGCGACGATTTCGATTTTTTAGAGCTGAAGATATCCCGTTTTCTAAATCCAGGAATACATTTCTTGATACGATTGATTTGCCTCTTAATCAGGCACATGCTCATTTTACTCGCCTGTCTCTGTAATTCTGTATGATACGCTGAGTTCTCAGTTCTCACCATTCATTCATGTGTTTTTTAGTTTATGCTTTAGCCAGCTTTCCTGTCTCTAACGATCTATTGCTTTACATCAGACTATTCTATTCGCGTGTGGTAGTGCACTTCAATATAACAGCCGTCCATGCTTGAACATGGATTACATTTCTTTACATAGATATGAAATGCTATGATAGTTTAGCCATGTTGCTTTCAGGGATGCTTGGTTTAGGATAACCGCCAAGACTTGCCAGTAGTCTATTGGTGAGTGAATATGCACTCGAATCTCTATTGACTAACTCCAGGTGCTTCGGTGGAAAATTTAGCCACTAATTTTGTATATCAAGCCTTAAGGTGCCGATAAACATATTACTATGGTTGGTTTCGTGGATCTTAAGCTCAGATGCTAACTGAGCAGTTCTATTTGCATCAGAATCTGCAAACTCTTGCTTGCTGGACAAGGTCATAGATCTGGACCACCAATTCTTTCAGCACGTTGTCGCAACATAAGTATATTGTGGTTTACAGTTCTATTGCTGCAGGGCGCCATGCAAAGTTTAATTAGCAAAATCTCCAGAATGTATTCTTGGTAGTGGGGACTTTGGAGCAGAAGTGCTTATACTAGGTTCAAAACTTTGTGTCAGCCAGTAAAAAACAAGGCATCCTTTAATAAATGGAATGATTTGCCATTCTCCGATTAGGAGTGTTAGAGTATGTTTGGTTCAGATTTTTGAACTAGCTTCCTAGCTCGAAAGTTGAAATCTGAACCCAACTTTTCCACAATCTATAGATTCTCGTAGTACAAATTTGAAAGCTTGTATAATCTAGATTTCACAGCTTCTCAGTTCAACTTTGAATGAATATTACCTATCATGCTATTAAAACATATCAGTTCATGTAAAATTTGAAAAAGTGAAATTTTAGTAAAATATATCATTTTAGTGTAATTTAAAAATATATAATTTTAATATAAACATTATAAAATTTCATGATTATAATGATTTACATGTAAAATTACACATTAATAATGTAACTAAGCATCATGAACTACCAAAATATAAATTCGCAACTATTCCAACCAAATAGCTTCTTAGTTTTTCTATTGCTCACAACTCACAACAGCTTTTTCACAACTCACAGCTCATAGCTCATAGCAGCTTTTTTTGAATCTACAACTCAACCAAACACACACTTAGTACCTCTACCAGTGTAAAGGATTGACCTTAAATTCCCAATTAAAAAATCTCCCATAGACCCAACATATCTTGTGAATTATCATACGCACGAAACCCCAAACACTGTGGTAAATGACTTATCTTTGTACCCTTTGTAAATCTATATTTCGTATTATCTAGTATATTTATGATGTATCCCATTAATTTGATTTCTTTCATCTCACAATAAGCCACCTCATCACAAATTAATTTTGCCATCGGGTCAACCATAAATGTCCAATATTTGACATAAATCTACCCAGGTTGGTTCCCTTCTTTGATCGATCTGTTTACGATCGACAAATGTCCTGTCAACAATTCAGAAAATTCCAGTTAAAATTATTCTATTTACCATCGACTCAACAAAAAATACTACACATGTTCCATGTCAGCATATGGATAGTCAGGGTCGTAGTGGTGGTGGGGGGGGGGGGTCTCATTCTAGTTTCTTTAAATAGAGCCCTCCAGTCTCCACTACAAAATACATGTTTCATCACTAGCAAGCATAAAAACTCCTAACATGTCACTTGTCTGGTTTCTGCTCCTTACAATTGCTGGCATGTACATGTAAAGATACATCCTAATGTACATGAGTACATAGAATTATATTGCATTGCTCTTTTTGGACACTCAAGATCCAGAATCTGCGTGCCATGATTTGTGAATTTATGAATCAGTATGCCGAAGGAATCAGTAAACTGTTCTGTATGATAGCCAACAAGCTATCTGGGCACTGTAAACACTCATCCAATTTGCTCACTGTTAGCATTTGAACTGTAATTGCCAGTTTTCTGGTTCTCTGTTGTTCCTAACAATATACTTTAGCTTCAAATTCCAAAGAGGTGCCATTCTATCACATGGCCCTTTATGACATGTTCCTTTTAATTCCTCACTGTGGATGTAATACCCTCTACTGGAAATTTGAAACAACCGTGGTCTCATTCTAAACTAATTCATAATTATATTTAAAAATATCCATTTAGATATGTATCTTGTCACTTTCTCTAAATTCTAAGACATCCTTCCATCATTTAATTAATGATTATATATTTTCATTTTGTTTTCAACTTTGTTGCAGATTGCTGCCGTTGTATTGCTTCAGCTATGGACTGCTACATTCCTCAAAGATGCTAGTTGGGTGAAGATATTGACAATTGCATATTTTTTTGGCTCCTTTCTGAACCACAATCTCTTCCTTGCAATCCATGAGCTCAGTCACAATCTTGCGTTTACAACTCCAAGCTACAATCGCTGGCTAGGTATATTCGCCAACCTTCCAGTCGGCGTCCCCATGTCTATCACATTCCAGAAATACCACTTGGAGCATCACCGTTTCCAAGGTGTTGATGGAATTGATATGGATATCCCCAGCCAAGCAGAGGCGCATGCTGTCAAGAATACCCTAAGCAAAGCTATATGGGTTGTCTTGCAGCTATTCTTCTATGCACTCCGACCACTGTTTCTCAAGCCAAAACCACCTGGTTTGTGGGAATTCACCAATCTAGTAATCCAGATTGCCCTCGATGCCAGCATGGTGTACTTCTTTGGTTGGAAATCACTTGCTTATCTGATACTCTCAACATTTGTTGGTGGTGGCATGCATCCTATGGCTGCCCATTTCATCTCAGAGCACTACGTATTCAATCCAGATCAGGAGACTTATTCATATTATGGACCTCTGAATCTGATGACATGGCATGTTGGGTACCACAATGAACACCATGATTTCCCAAGAATTCCAGGATATAGACTGCACAAGGTAAGGGAAATCGCACCAGAGTACTACAACAACCTGAAATCATACAAATCTTGGAGCCAGGTGATATACATGTATATCATGGACCAGACTGTTGGTCCTTTCAGCCGGATGAAGAGAAAGGCATCAAAAAAGATTCGTAGATCTATGCTTTTAGATTGGTTTGTTTCAGATGGCATTTTCTGTGCGCATGTGGTCATATGAATGATAGACATGGCGGTAGGGTGCGTGTATGCAGCTGGAAACATTACTCGATATTTCCTTGTTACTAATTCATTTTGCTCCAACCACACTAGACACTGCGGGATCGTATCATTGTAACTCTATTGAACCGGAACCATGACATCAATTGAAAATTATGCTGTAGCTGTTCATCAGCAATGTATTGCACTTGAATGTGGTGTGGAGAAGTTTCAGCTTTCCAGCTCCAATTTGATCGCTACAAAAGGTGAGCTTTACTGATTCTTAGGAGGGGAGCGTTGGGAATACAAGATGCACCTGCTTTGTTCCAGGTTCTATCTTGTCGTGGAACATTTTGCAGAAACTGGATTGGTAACGGCGGTAATCGGCTCTCGAGTTTTGTGAACTCTGATTTTGTTCACACTCCTTTGAACACTCCTGAAAAAAAAATCATATCCTACCATTCCTCGATCTATATAGCCAGACAGATCGGCTCAGCTTGCCTGGTGAATTGCTTCAGCCTAGTAGCCTACTACAGTATTGCGTAAGGATTTTACTCCAATTTGTGATCGAACCTGAAAACAGCAAGAGCAGTGCAGTCAGGATGTCAGTTTTACCCATTTATTTGTGATAAACTTTAATAGAGTTGGATTTTATATTCATTTGCTGTTCACGGTCATGTTCGCATGTGCAAACTGTTACCGGATAAGTACCTGTTTAACCGTATACTAGTCAGATGCTTGTGTTTTGCAACATAACTTTATTTTAAAACAAGATCTTTACTTAAAATTCATATTTATATATGATTTTTCAGAAATCTAAAGATTTTTACACAAAATTCGTACATCTACATAAAATAAAAAATAAAAAACTGAAATGCAAAATACATTTTTCTTTTCTTTTTATTGTTTTTTCTATATTTTAAGTTTTCTTTTTTTTTTCTTTTTCTTTTTCTTTTTTCTCACGCTTACACGCCGTGGTTGCATGCGCGTGGCGCTCGGCCGGTTGCATGCGCGCGAGCGGTTGCGTGGGGGCGAACCGGTTTTTACGATGTGCAAGTTTTTGCCGGTTTTTTATGGGAGGTGAGAATATACGCACGGGATTGCGGATAAAGGACACGGAAATCTGGACGCTTTATATTTAACCGTATATATGTATGATAGAATAAGTCTATACCTAAACTCAATTCTAGCTCAATAATGTATCTATAATCTCTTAAACCCTAAGTATTTAGTATATTGTTTTAACCCACAATTTTACGTGTAGTTGGGTATGCCCATAGACGACGAGTACCCACGGCCACGAGCCATGAATATGTTCTCCACTTTCCGTCTACAGATCTGTCTCACTTTTCCACTACGGGTGTTCATGAGTATGCCATCATATATACTTGAAATTTCTAGGTATAGTATATTTTCAAATATACTCAAATTCATATCTATATCCTCAAATATACTGAAATTAATAGGTATACCCTCAAATATACCAAAAACTAATATGTATATCGTTAAACATGCCCAAAATTTATGGATATAAATAAGAAAAAAAAAGTTACCCATACGCACACACCGACTAGACTGTCGTTGCTACTCACTAGTTACATTAAGTCGAATGTGAGCACCCTACCGGACTACCTAAAACTAATACTAGGTACCCCCTCAGATACGTACGAAAAAAATGTTGTGTAGACATAAATATTTTTTTCCCGAAATAATTTTTTTAAAAAAAATCAAATATGCACGACGATTTTGAAAAATTGCAAAAATAGGTATCGGTCAGTACATGAAGTGTCGACTAAATGCTGCCTCCTTATCAGATTCTGTCACGTCAGCTTCAGTCAGCACTTCAAGTGTCGATTGGAGCTGACGTGACATCTAGTCGGTACTTCAAGTGCCGATCGATACCTACTTCTGCAATTTTTCAAAATCGTCGTGAATTTTTCTTTTAAAAAATATTATTTTTTAAAAAATTCTACACACAAAACAAGACTGTTGTTGCTAATCGCTAGTTACTATACTAAGAACAAGACTAATAATTCAGTTAGTAGTTGATTTTATATTTATGTCATATCACTTGATCTAATAATTCACTTGTATAATTATTAATTATTTATATATACTATATATATTTAATACTTAACTTATCTTATCATATCACAAATTTTATAAGGAACTGAACATGCTTCTCTCCTTTCTTTTCCACCTCAACAACAACATTGATGTAATAACTCTTCCAATGTGTTTACTTGTTTGTTACTCTAGCGTTTGGTTCAGGAGTTAGATGAAAGCGAATGACTTCATTCCACTTTACCTATTTTTGGCTTGGATTAGATAGAACAGAGCAGCTTCTAAAAATAAATAATTTTCGTAGATCTAGAACCATATGCTCCCAAAAATCCACCGAATCGAGCGACTCATCTCCCACGTATCCCACACCATCCATTCTTCTTATCGTTTCCTCCGCCACTCTTCAATCAAACAAAGACAAAATCGTTCTGTTCCATCTGATTCCAAAACTAAACAAAAAATAGAGTAACTCCATTGTTACTTCACGAATACCATTTAATTCTCATAATCTAAAACAAACCATTCTATCCATCAGAATTAAAGATGACAATGGGTACCTGAAACCCGAAACCCGATGGGTTTTTATCCTATTAGGGTAGATATATGGGTAAAATTGCTCACCCGTGGATCTATTAATGGAAAAAAATAGTACCCAACGGGTACACGAGTATGGGTATGGTTTCCTAATATCTATACCCGTTACCCGATGGGTAACCATCACCAAGTTACATTTTTGGGAGTTTAAATCATTGTTGTTATTGTTGTAGATTAATCATTGATGTATTATGTTTGAGAGTTTATTTATATATGTAATTTTGATCTTATAATTGAATGATTGATCGATCTATTTAGGTGAAACATTATTTTGTGGGGATAGATATACAATTGTTATTTGTTAGCATATTTTGTGTGTGGTGTTTATTAATGGGTATGGGTACCTGATGTGTATATTTTACCTGCATGGGTATGAATTTGGGAGAGAAATGGTACGCACATGTATATATGGGTTATCCGACGAGAAGATTTTTTTTCTAATGAGTATGAATTTGAGATAATCAAACCAAATGAATATAGACCCATTATCATCTTTAATCAGAGTCACCGGAGTTGAAGAGGAATACCCTATCGTGTATGGACTACCGGAGTTCCTCCACTTCAGTGAAAGCATACAATGGTTAATAGGCCCACTCGTCAGCACTTAAACATACACTTGGTCCATGGACTGCGGGCACCCAAAATACGGAAGAAAAGTTTTCCCGAGGAATGAGGACGCTGCAGATTCCCTCACTTCATAGACGCGGATCACAGCGTATATCTCACCTCCAGGTGGGCCCGCTCTTTCTCCGTCCTTTAAATCCCGAGGCTTCCAGTGGAAGCAAATAGCAATCAAGCAAGCCAAGAGCCAGACCGAACGGCGAGGACCGCGCCCGTACGACGAGGGCACGGCCGTCTCTACGAACCGTAAGCCCCCACCCCTCCTCTTTCCAGAACCTTCTAGAACGTTCCTAGCGCGCTCCTGCTTCGTCGGGCGCTTCGGCTGGAATGGCGCTTTGCGCTTCCTTGGTTTTGGGGTTCCGACGGGTAGGTGGTTGGTTCAGTGGGATTCTGTGCTTCGATCTCTGATGAACCGAGGGGCGGCGCATCTGCGTGGGATAATGCCTTCTGTGCACTGTACGATCTCCGGTCCTGAGCTTGGTTTCAGATTTTTTTGGTTCGTTTTATTCGTTAACCCACGGCGGATTCGGTTCGCCATTTCGGGTGGTTTTTGTGGGGGGTTTCTAACGCTGATGGGCGCAGGTACATTCTAGAAATTTTCACTTCTAACAGATTTCTGATGATGCTTTCCTCTAGAATCAAGCCTATATTTGTTAATTCAGTTGCTTTATGCTTCGATTTGGCCCGTGTGCTTCAAATGGTTTTTACTTAATTCGTTTTGATGCCTCGCAGCCTCGGTACCGTTGGAAGCTACCCATTCGGCTGGTAAAGGGGCGGTTGTGTTTGATCTTTGATGTGTGCTTGTTTTCTGTTTGATCCGCGGAGGTGCTTGTCTTGAGTAGAGTCGCCGTGTTGGGTTGCAGCTGCATTGCTTTTGTGGTGCTTGGGGGCGTTGTCATCATGACATTATTGTGACCCGTCATGTGTTTTTGACATCCTGTGCTCAGGTTGTGTCAATTCTTCAAAGAATATTTTCTTCAATTCTTCAAATGTTTTGTGTGAACTCATGATCACGTAGGCACGGATGAAACATTCGGGATCCTCCGCTGAATTATTTATATGAACAAGAACAACTTGCAAGAGCTAAGAATTAAGACAATATTTCACACTCCACTTGTGCTGATCCCTTACATCTTTGTTCTGGTAGATCTATTGTCTCTTTTGTGTCTTAGGATGAACCACCTGAGTACATTTGAAATCACATTGCGTTATATTTCTCTTTCTTATTTTTCGAAATCTCACCATTTTGTTCCATGGTTCCCTGTGTATTGAGCAGGCTCTACAACATTATTTGATGTTCTCTTGAAAGTGTCCTCACCATGGATCTTCCTAATTCACAAACTTCATCCAATGATGACGAGACAAGGGCACTTAATGCATTGCTCGATGCTTTCAGTTGTGCTTTTTCACTTGAAGATATAGCTACAGCATATTGCAAAGCAAATGGTGATGTCAACAGAGCTGGTGATCTATTGACTGGACTTGAACTTTCGATGGGTAAGAGCAATGCAGTTGATCCAAGTGTTGGGACTATTCTTCCCCATATTGATAAGGCAGTTGAAGAAACCTTTACAAAGAATTCAGGACAAGCAAGATCACGAGAAAAGTTGCAGCAGAAGTGTAGTGCTTCATTTGGCACCGTATCCTGCATGTTAGAAAAAGGATCAACCAGGGCTACGGCCTCTGTGAATAGAATAACAGGAAAAGAAAAACATCCAATGGTTGAGTTACCAGAGTACATGCGAGACGATTTTAATGTGAAAAATGAAAAATCTGATTCTGCACCAAAGAAAGAGACTTTGAATAATAGAGATATTGAGGAGTTTCTATTTTCTATGCTTGGAGAAGGATTTAAGCTCAGTATGGAAATGATCCGTGAGGTTCTAGGTAAACATATATATGCTAAGTGAGGCCATTTTGCCGTATTTCATTTTCTTGTTTCGAGCCATTTTTTTCATATTTATTTTCTTTTGCAGGCAGCTGTGGATATGACATTAAAAAGGTAACATTGTAACAATGGATCATTTCCAAGATTATATATTTTGCGTTGGCCCTGATTGTCAATATATGCATCGAAATGGTTTAGAATTAGACCACAGGGTGCATAATTTCAGTTGCACTAACGTAATAGTGGTATTTTATGTGCGCTAATGGAATCCTGGTATTTTATGCAGAGCATGGAGGAGTTGTTGTCAGTTTCTGCAAAAGATCATGATAAAAAGGCAGAAGACAAACATAATGTCGCACATGTAAGCTTAATTTTTATTTTCTCTACTTCAGTGTTGCTACATGTCTTTGTTTTTCCTTTTTTCCCTTCTGGGTTGAGCTTTTACATCTATATAACACATCAGCTCCATGCTTTCCAGCTGAAATATGGTGAAGGAATGTTTGTTAGTTAAGTATTTACATTTCAGTAGGAGCCTCTCCTATTGCTTTCTTTCAAAAAAAAAGTATTTACACACCATTAGATATGTTCTGTTGTTTTTTTGTGCTAAAATTGTCTACTATTCAGTTTTACCACACTGATTGAAACATGGAACTTGATGTGCTGTGCCAATTAAGATGTTAGATTGTTGTTAGTTTGATTTGTAATTGAGTACATTGCTGATTATTTATTAATGCTTCCAAATTTTCCAAGACATTCAAATGTATGTGAAGAATGTATGAGTCCTTTGTTCTATTAAGCAACAATTCCATGTGTTTCATTGGTACAAGCATTCAAATGATCTGTACCCCATAATGTATTGATGGTGCAGGATTCAGCAGTAGAATGCTCTTCCACCAAGGGAAGCTGCATAGAACCACAATCCACCTCTAGGTTCTTCCTTTCTTCTTTTTGATATATTGCCTGGTTTGCTCCTATCTTTCCTTCATGAAGGTTACATCTACTCTGCTTTCTTCAACACTCCTCTTTGTAGAAACTGCAGTGCCTCTTCTTCGCAAGGCGAGAGACATAGTTCAAGATCGCAGATTTCTCCAGGAGAGTTGCTAGAGGCAATCTTCACTGTACCTGAAAGATCTGTGGAAGAGCCAATAAGAAAACGAATTGAACTGGGTGCAAATCGAAGCAGAGTTCTAAATCAGAAACCCGTCATAGAACCTCTTGAGGACATCTCATCACAATCTACAGATTTTCCAGTCAAAGTTATACTGGTTAACAAAGGTATATTGTTACATACTTCTACACCCATATTTTAAAGGGAAATTTGAGGCCACTAAAAAGTTTGTATACTTTGATTATTTGCCACTTGTGTGGATGACAAGTGGGACCATCTGAGTGTATGACAGTGGGTCAAATTGGCAAATAATCGAAGCCCATTTTTAAGAGTGGCAAATCATCAAATATTTCTATTTTAAAATTTATGCTAAATTATGCACTTCATGAGGAATATACTCAGCATAATATGCTGCTCCTTCATCTGCTATTGTAATTTCTATTCTTTTTTATCCAACATTGCAAATTAGTTCTGTACCAAAAATTTACAATATAAGAACTATATAAGATACCCCTAGAAATTCCTTTAACTCCGAATGATATACCTCTGTGTTAGTAAGCCAAGTATAAAATTGTTAAGATTTTATGCTATGTGTAACAGTGAATTCCTTGCTCTTGCATAACTAAGACACACTCAGATAGTCAGATGGGATGGGTAAAACTATAAATGTAGTTCACCTGTTGCATGCAAACAAGTAGACATGGTTGGACTTTGGACATTGGAGTGTCAATCCTAATTGCAATTGCCATTTTTCCGCTTCTAAAGCGGGGCAAGTTTCCGGTCTTAAAGAAAAAATGCACAGCCAGGAAGTGCTGGATTTACAAATCTTAAAACAAAAATGGAATCTGCGCTAGGGAGACTTTTGGAGTAAACTCCAGGTAATGTCCATGTCCATCACAGTTTTCGGTCCATATGGTTATTCTGGATGGGTTATAGACTTGCAGAATGATAACAATGCAGTTTTGCAGTGATATATCCACCGGTTCTGTTGCTACTAGTTGGTTTGTATGGGTTTTGGAGCTTGATACTGATGTTAGCAAACATATTTGACCTTAGTTAAGGACAACTGTGGGAATTGTAACCTTTTTAATTAAATCTTGTTGAACTTTGTAAATAAGCAAGTAATTTCGTTTGTGTTTTATGATTACCTGAAAGGTACTAAGGGCACTTGTGATTACAAGCAGAAAATATAATCCAAATCAATGGAGTTTTTGATAAGCTAGTGATAAAAACTGCTAACAAGCCTCTAAAATCTAATCATTAACTGCTCTCTTAAGTCTAGTCTCATACTCTGCATCAATGCGAGATGTTTATCAGAATTCAGATCATCATCCAGTATTTTGTAGAAAATTGTGAATTTGTGATATATTGTTTATTTTGAAATTGTTTGGGTTTGCATCTAGAACCAGTCGCAGATAATGATGATGATTACCAGAACTACCGTAGGGCTGCGAAGCAGCATTGGGATATGATGAAGCAATACTATGAGAAGGTAGGGATCCTTCAAGATGACACTTGATGCTTCAAGGTTATTTCATCTTCAGTGAATATATATATTATTGTTTTTGTCTATGCTGAAGATTTTCCACTGAAAATTCTAGGCTGCTGATGCTTTTAAGGTGGGTAACCAGAAAGAAGTTGAGTATCTTCTCGGGGAAGTAAGTATACTCTTTTAGGGAAAATAAAGTGATTTTAAAGATATATTGAGTATTACTTTTGGAAGCAAGAATTAAGAGGACATCATCTAATACTACAGTTGTTTTGAACCTGAGGTCCTAGTTTTTTCCTTCTAAAATGAACTTATAGCAGGTCTACTGATAGCCAAATACATTTAGCTTGGCCAGGAGAATTACTTTTAAGAGTATGAGTATGACTACTGGGCAGAGTTATTGCTTATGAATCTATGGCTATTTGGCTTGTCTTTGAGCCACTTAAGTTACTAAGTAAATGTAACAGAACATTTCTCAAGTTGTATATGCTTATCTGAGTAGCTACTACCTCCGTTTATTAATATATGATGTTTTAACACTAAAATTAGTGTTAAAAACGTCATATGTTAATGACCAGATGGAATACATTTTTAGTTAACATGATGGCCATTTCGAACTTAACAGAAATTTGACTAACTGGGTATTGTCTTGTTGGATATCAAGGGGAAACACTATTACAGTATGGCTCGACTGGCTGTAGAGAAATCTTCTGGGGAGATTGTCAAGTCGAAGTAAGTGCACTTTGTGCACTGTTGGCTGGAATTAATGCATTATATTTGTTTTTTATTTTTGAAATCTGGAATGCGAATTTACAATACCAAGTTTATGGTCTTACGGCAGGAAAATAGAGTCAAAGAATGAGTTGTGTCTTGACCTGCGTGGACAAGATCCAGCCAACGTAGCAAATCTCGTGAGACTTCATCTTAGACAGTTGTCTAACATCCCATGTGAGATGAGTTCATGAGTACATGAATCTTTTGATTTCTTGACTTGTTTTGTTTAATGTCATCTGTCATCTGATTTACCTGATGTTGCAGCTTTTGATTACTTAAAAGTTATTATTGGTGCTGAGGATGGCAGTTTCAAAGCGGGACAAAGAAGAAGAAAGGTGATTTTGTCAACTTTACTGTTGATTGGTCATTGGTTACTACTCCCTCGGTTTACTTTTAAATGACACAGTTGACTTTTATCTTAACGTTTGACTATTCGTTTTATTCAAAAAAATATACAAATATGCAAAAATATAAGTTTTACTTGAAGTACTTTTAATAATAAAATAAATTATAATAAAATAAATGATATTTCAAAAAGTTTTTTAAATAAGACGAATGGTCAAACGTATAAAAATTAACTGCATTATTTAAAAGTGAACGGAGGGAGTACTTTTGAAATTTTCCTGCTACATCTGCTTGTTAGCTGTGTGCGTGACTCAGAAGCCAGTTGTCAATGTGCTACTTTGTTCTTTTTTATCCAAATTACAGATATTCACCTAGTACCTTGGCTAATATGAGCATTTGCATTATACTCTACTAAATGTCACATCCCTACTTCATTCCACTTTATTATTGGGCCCTATCTTTGCAAATTTATTACTATTAACTCAGTAATGCTAATGACCAGTCCTCCAGCCAGCTTATGGAATATGAAACAAGGGCGCATGCTAAACATAAAATGGAGTTGTAGGTAGGGCTGCACTGCTGAGTGATTTCTCAGCTTGTTTGAAGATGTTGAAGCTTGCACGCATGCATTCATATGTTCATTGCCCTTGCAGCTGTGTTAGGTGGGCACATAAACATGCTTTTCTATTTTTATTGACCCACTTAGACCGAGTTTGAACATCTCTATTCATATGTTCCTTCTGCGAGCACGATTTTAGATTCGTTCCCTATCCTTCTTATCTTATGGGCCTTGCTCAAGATATGGCAGAGGTGTGCCTAAAATTGAATAGTTTCTTTATCTATAGGTGTGCAGGCTGTGTAGGGGTTAGTTTTTCACGTTGTGATCATAACATTATAACGTCTATTAATGTTAATATTTCTGAATATCCACATGAACGTTGTTAAGAGCAACCTTGGAACATATTCCATGGTTTTACATGTTGAGTTGTATATATATATATATGATCCTGGGCGGGGTTGTTTTTAACTCCAGCGTGCTGTACAAAACCCCACGATGTTTTCTAATGATCACTACATGCTTGCACATGCATATATGGTTTTGAACTTTGCTTACCTAATGAATTTATAAACTTTCAGGTGATGAAGTATCTGGAGAAGAAATCAATCGTGTGGACGGAAGATGAAGCCAACCCTGGGACCATCCTCATCCCAATTAATCAGATGCAGGACCAGCAGACATAGGTTCATGTACAGAGGCGGTGGCACGCAAACGGACAGAAGTTGGCGTTCATAGCTGCTACATCATTAATTGCCATTTTAAACCATGGACCATGGTTCTTTCGTTTTTCTTTTGGGGATTTGGAACTTGGAAGTTCCGTGCATGGCATTCTTTTTGTCCGCACATTGCAGACATGAGACATTCAAGGTCATTGTCACTTTGCTAGTGCCACAAGGAATACATACAGAAATGTTATAGTAACAGTCTTAACATTGCATCGTATGCCTGGGCCTGACGTTCTCGCCTCACTTGACGCTGTGCATGAAACGGTAGGCTGCATTTCTTGAGCAGAACAGGTTACTTGACATTGGACGACATGGCACTGCTACTGTGCCCCATAGCACCCTTTACTATGTATCATGACAAGTTGGGTGTACAACTTTTGATCTCCTGGAACTGGAAGGGCGCAGAGCATCTTCAGAACAAGAGCAGGCAGAGCACCGCGAACACTACGAGGAAGAACCATATCTGGTGCAGGGACCTCTCCACCTCCATGTGCTGCCGTCTCAGCCTGCGGTTCATAGATCTTGAGTAGTACGCTCTCGCCGCCGGCGCCTGACCTCGCGACACCCACGGGAGCACTGCCAAGGCCATCCCGCCGAGCACCCCTACGGAGGTCGAGTGGAACATACTCACGCCGCCCCCGACTGGTGGAGGAGGGTAGAGAACGTCGAACCGCGGCGTCGCGGCGGCGGCGCGCCACGCTGACCGGTCTAGCGGGCTGGGTCCCGTGTTCCCGTGTCGGTGGCCTCCGCCGTCGTCGCTGCTCTGATAGCTCTCCCGATCGGTGGCCTCCCGCCGATGTACGATCGGCCGGCGCGGGATGGTCGAGCCCCGGGGTGGCATCTTGGAGCTGCCTCCGCCGCGGCCGTAGAGCGGTACGAGCGTGTCCGGTGAGACAGCGGCCTTGCACACGGGGCAGGAACGCCTCGCTGAGCTCGTGGCGCCGTGGCTTGCGTCTGCTCCGTCGTCGGGGCGCAGCCACTCGTAGATGCAGGGCCAGCAGTAGAGGTGGCCGCAGAGGGTGACCACCGGCTCCGTGGCGAAGTCCAGACAGATGTTGCAATCGAAGCAGCCTCCGCCTGCCGCCGCCGGCACATCGCTGCTGACTCTCTTCGCCGGTTCTTCGCCGACCACCGAAGCCTTCTCGCTGACACCACTCGTGCAAAGCTGATCCATTTCTCTCGTGCACCTTCGACTCTGGTCGCAAAAGCTCTCTTCTTTCTCGATTGTTCGCAGGCCTGCAAAACTAACCGGGATGTTTACCAACGACCAGATAAAAATTTGACCAGCAAGAAAGAAAAAAAAAGCACGGCACCGGCCTCTAACCAATCAAGAAGTTACATGATTGGTTACCAAACCGTGCGAGTGCGAGACGACCGGTCAGAATAGAACAACGCAAGTTGCATCGTTTGTCTATGGCGACCGGTTCATGTGCGGATGCTAGCACGAAAATGTACAGGACAACTACAAGAAGAGCAAAGCCGTACGGATTGTGGCTGAGGATATTATTAATTCAACACTGACAGTCTATCTAAAATCCAGAAGGTCCCACGTCAGACAAGATATTTCAGATAAGCAGAGGACTCGAGTACAGATCCATGCCTCCGTATCAAATATACAAAAAAAAAAACGCAGGGCAAATGGTAGAAGGCCAACAACGATGGTGCAATGATCAATTCATCTTTTCTTTTATTTGTTCAGCCTCACTAGTTTAGCTGCAAACCATTTTATGCTATGCTTTCTGTTCGTATTGATAATGCAGGTCTATTATCTATAGCACCTCCGTCCTCAGCTTGCAAAATCCGCATTAGCCCAGCTATGAAATATCAACTAAAATGGTTAGTGAAGTACAGATATCAGAAATGGCATCTAAATCTGCTTCGTGCGCTCAATTTAATTTGGACAAAGACACAAGGTCGCTGTAACACTGACCGGATCAGCTCTTTTTTTTTTGTTAATAAAAAGAAAGGACAAGTGACCGCACAAAACGGATGGTACGGAGAAGAAGACAGCTTGCCTACCCCAACCTTCGTCCTGATCCTGTTCCATTAAGTATGGTTCATCATTTTCCAAAGAAACTGAACCGTCGATCGATCAATTCCTTTCTACGGGCTAATCCCCGAAAAACAAACGGCAAAGTGGTTTAATATGTGGGCTATAACAATAGCGAACTAGCTAGATGCCATACTCCATACTATCACTTGACGTATTCAATTCGACTGAACAAAAGACTTCTGTTTTAAAGATCTCTTCTTTCTATTTTTAGATAATGGGATAAATATCCCGGAATCTCTTCTTCCTTATAAATATAATATGCGTTTTAAAGCATATCTAGGGATCAGGGAAGATGATAACGATCCAAACTTGTGATAAGACTAGGGGACGACAAATAATTCGGCCAACAACTTCGAGGTTTATTTTTATTTATTAAATCATACCGTGTCCATATGCAGTTCTTCCCCTTTCCTAATGATACAGCTCCAAGCACGTTGCTTTTTTACATTGTCCCACTAGAGTTTTTTGTGGCCAAGAAACCAAGTACTGATGAACAATGTGAAATGTGATGAACTAACAGACACCCTAAATTGCTAATGGTACTCCAAGATGGTACAACCAGAAAGATCCAGTAGAACTGTGCAAAGGCTAGTAGTACGGGTTCAGACTTGCATCTTTTCGCTGTCAAATTATTCAGTGAGCCCTAATACCAATACGAATTAACTTATTACGCAGATTTCTGTCACTGGGATGTAGCTAAAGTTAACACGATACTGGTAAACCAGAATAATTTGATATACTCAATCGACGTGTAGGAGTGGAAGCGAGATCGTAAAGTTTTCTTATCCAGTAGAGGTTACACACACTACAGACTGGTTACACTTCCGGACAAATAAAGAATATATAGGAAAAAATTAATAATTTATTAAGAGTACTTTAATTATGATTTACTTTGATGTAATAATAAATAAAACCATTTAAATCAATGATATGATCACAAAAACGAATTCACTTTTGACTATGATAAATTATAAAAATTTTTGTGAGTACTAATCTCTTGATCAGTTGATTGATTAGATAAAAAAACAAGAACGAAGAAATCGACATGATTTCCTATCCTAACACATAAACGACAGTAAGAAACTAGGAGATTTAAAATTTTCAAAGCTGCCGACAATGAGCAGCAGTAGTTGACTAAAGTTCTAGATTGCAAAGAAAACGGTGCATGGATCAAAGACAGCATCCTGTAAACAACTGCTTGAACGAGGTAAAAAGAACACAGTAAATAACCAAAAACGAACCCCACTGCGAAACTTCTCTTGTTTATCTCTTCAATGATTTAGAAGCATTGATGAAGAACGTAATGTTGAAAAGAGGGGGAAATCAAGAAGAAAAACGAAGCTATAAGCCTATAACCTCGAAAAAAGTACACAAATAATCATCCACGCAGACTCCCCACAATTTAACTGAACGATCGAAAAAAAACCAGCAGCAAACGAAACCAGAGGCGGGCGCCAACTCAAACCATGAACGCGATCATAATAACACCAACTCTCCCGCCGCCATGAATCGGACAAGCACACTGAGCAATCAGCAAACAGGAACGGTTTTGGGGGGGCGGGGCGCTAACCTGCTCTGCTCGATCGAGGCGAGCTAAGCTGCCGCACTTCGCGCCGGACGTCCGCCTCCCCTGAGCCCTGCCGTCTCTCTCACTCCCCCAGGCTCCGTGCAGCAGAGGCGAGTAGACGACGACTCGGGGGGGTCGGGGGCGGGGCAGGGGAAGACGAGGCGAGACGAGGAACGAGGCGGCGACGGGTCCTTCGCCGTCGACGTCACGTCAGTGGTTGGCGCCTGGCGCGCGATGGAGCGGCGTGTGGCGGAGAGACCGACGGGGCGGACGGGACGGGAGGAGATTTTTTCTTCGTTTCCGTCGCCCAGCGTGAATGCTTTTCGGTAGGACAAGGGAAAGCGATTTCCCCTGCTTTGCTTTTCTTCGTCTCCTTCGTTTGGTGGGCGCTACCTCGGCTCCCGCTAATTACACTGTTGGATTGGTCCATTTTTTTTAACGATGAACGCAACGGAGACGAAGCAAAAAAAAACATGGAGATTTTATAGGATAAAAAAATGTTGAAAGGTCTATGATTAATTAGTCTATTTGATCTTCTAGGTTATCTTGCATGATTCTCCGGGTTATATATTTTAAGTCGTTTTTTAAATAATTGTTTTGTATAGAAAATTGTGCTAACGATTGTAGTTTTGAGTTGGTTTTGCTACATTTAGTATAAAATATGTTTTACTAAGATGTTTATTAGATAATTTTGATTCTAATATATTTTTTAAATTTGATCAAGTTAAGGGTTTTTTGGAACACATGATTTAAGAAATACAAGAATAGAAAAAACGTAGGATTGGAATACCCTTATACACACACAAACTACAGGAATTTAAAATATAGGGATTTTGAAAATGATGTGTTTGGATGGTTCATAGAAAATAATCATAGGATTTTGTAGTAAGAGAAGAGAGACAAGAAGAGAAAATGCATTGGACTTCTCAGAGAAAAAATAAAATGAGGTTTGAACTCATGTTATAATTTCCTATGAAATGGGATAAAAGAAAGCAATCCATAGGAATTTTTGAAGTTTCAATCCTATGTTCCAAACAACCTAGATAGGAAAAATTTCAAAGGATTTGAATACTTTAAAAATCCTACAAAATTCCTTCGATCCAAAGGAGCCCTAAATAAGTTTTAAAAAGTTAAACGGATAATAATATGAAACTGAAACAACATTTTTAAGGATAAATGGTGTTGAAAAATACGATAATCATGGATTTCTTAAGTTGTAGAAAATGTGGGCAGAAGAGTCATTTTGTCATTCAAGTTCGGTGTAAGGTCCGCTTTGAGTGAAGGGGGTGCAGGCGTCAGGCGTCAGGCGTGTGTGCAATTCATCGGCGTCCGCTGGTAAGGCATGTGGTGGATCGATGCTCGCTGGGTCTGGGTAGCAGCAGAGCACCCCTTTTCTTAAGTGATTTGATGGTAAAGCTGATCCTTTATAAAAAAATCAATGTGAATATTAGCTTTGAGTTGTTAGTTTGTTATTTTGTATTTATCTAGCATTGTGTTTGTTTGAGAAAAATACAAACTAGTTTTACGCGGCACTTAAAACTTTTTTTCTTCTAAAAATCGAATTTCTGGTTTCATGGAAAATCACTTTCCGCGATTACCACACTCTGTTACAAACAATTATCTGGCAATAGATTTTGCATAGCACGATCTCACAAACACGTGATCCAAATAAAAAGTGAGTTATACAATTATTGTTTTTCAACTTTAGAAGGTTGTGACCAAGGTTGAAGAGAAATGATTATACTAATGAAGATGAGTTAAAAAAAGAAATCGAATATTACGTAAATATACAAAGTGGAGTTCACTATTTCTGACATCTTCATCACGAATCTTTGTAAAACTCGTCGTGTGTTTCCGATCTTCGCCGGTGCAGCAAGTAGCTAGCAAAGGACCCAAATCTTCGCTCCTCCGTGGCGCTTGCAAGCCGAGCTACCGATGAAAAAGTCCGCGAACGGGCAGACAATGTGTGACGGCCTGAACTCTAATGAACTTGGCTATTATTGAATCTTAAACGAAATGTCAATATTACAAGATGTTTATAACACGAAGATACATTAACGAAAGTAAAACAGAGTACGTAGCTCATTGACTACACTTATTACAATCTGAAATCAAAACGGAAGTAAAGCAAAAAACGGCTATCGAACATCTTGATCCCAAAATTTGACTCCTCGATTAGGACGCTACTCTCGACCTTTGTCTTCATGATACGCATCATCTAAAAGATTGAGTCAACGGGTGTGAGTACATACGTACTCAACAAACCACATATATGCAAATAATGAATGCTTAATAACAAAGGAGCATAATCTAGGCTTAATTTGCATAAAAGAGCATGTTAAGTGTTGTTTAAGCTTTAGTGAGCAGTGTTAGAACATGAATATAAATACTTAAGTAAATTGAGTATCAACTTTCCACTACCTCGAGTTGCACACCCGTGCCAACTTGCTCTTTCAAACCATCCCATCATGATCAATGCATTCACACAAATGTAAACATCTAACTGAGGAGAACATCACTAGATTGCCCGTGATCGTGGGCACTACTTTTCGAAAAGATTATACTTTGGCCAGAGGTGCACTACTTTACCCACAAGACACTCGCTCCCGCACACAACAGTGTGTCGAGATGACACCACATCACCCCAAACGAACTCATGCCAAAACCTGTTATATGAATCGACTCAACAAGAGGACAAACACACCAGATTTCATCAACGCTCCATTGAGATCTCACCCGTAATATCATGGGCAGACCCTGATTGGTAGACGTAGACCCCCATTCATGCCTTGTCAGACCAAGCCATCACTAGGTAACTCCTGATTGATGAACTTGTCCCCCCGCTTGGTGCATCAAGTTGAATCAACTCATACTTCAGATTAGGCCTTACCTATTAGACTTGTGGTCAATACTGGTATGCTTCGCAATAGATCCCACAAACCGGTCCTTACAGTGTCCTGGGTGCGATTAACCAATCCCGCAGACCCACCGTGCACCAGGTTACTTTGCGCGTGGACTGAGCCATCTTGGGCCGCCCGATCAGCATCCTGCGGCCAGATGCGAGGCAGGGGGTTTAAGTGGATCTAGACGGCCCAGATCGCACCGTACCCCTTCGCCAGGAGCGGGCGGCTGAGATTAAATCACCGAGTGATTTAATCCACCCGTCTAGTCTCGATCGAACGGCCAGGACATCGTCCGGCACACACACGGCACGAGGAAAGCAGAAGGCTTCGTTCCCGGCGACGGCGAGACGGCGGCGACGGCGACCTAAGGACCCTAGGCAACCACGAAAATGGAAAGAGGGGAGAGGGGAGTCGGGTTATACCGGAGGCGGCGATGGGGGACGACGGCGGCGATCGGCGCCGAGCAGGAGGCGGAGAGAGGCCTCGTGTTGGTGGTGGCGACGGGGTTTCGGCGGCCGGTGGTCCAATCCGAGGCGGTGCCGAGGTAGGGCTCGCGACGGGGAACCCAGGATGGTGGTCGGCGACAGTAGCCGGTGAACGGAGGCAGAAGTAGAGGTGGCGGCAGCGGGTTGTGCTACGGCGAAATTATGGCTAGGCGCGGGGTGGTTGAAAAAATTTGGTGCAGGGGCGGGTGCGGCGAGCTTTATAGGAGCCGAAGGCAGTGGGGGTGAGGGCTCTAGAAGCACGCGGCGGCGCCGGAGAAATCGGTCGGGCGGTTAGGGGTGACGGCGTGCGCGGGGGGAGAGAAAGGGGAAGGTCAGCGGTTAGGGCGCTGTGGTGGCTAACATGAGGGACCGGGAGGTCAGCGGCGCGAGGGGGCGCGGTTGACGAGCGGGGCCCAGCGGCAGAGGGAGCGGGGCGCGAGCATGCGGGCATGCGGTGCCGACAGGTTGGTCCCATGCGACAGTGAGAGAGGGCACAAAGAGAGGGATGGGTTGGACCGGCCAGATAGGAGGTTGCGGTCCACTAAAAAATTTAAAGGCTTTTCGAATAAATTTAATTCATAAAAATGGTTTTAAAGTTTGAAATATAAATTTGAATCTAAAAATTATAAAATAATTTTGTAAATTAAATTCTTGGCTCTGGGATCCTTAAAAAATTATTAAAATTTAAAATTCAAAAGCTTAGCTCAAAGTTTTAAATTGCAAAACATTTCTGCTTTTAAAATAATTTTGAATTCGAATTTGGTTTTAAATTTCGTGGCTGTTTTGAAAATAAGGGTGTTACACAATGCCGGTCGGTCCGGGGTCGTTGTACCTGGGGCAGTGTGTGACGTGACGTGATGCGATCTCGTCTGCAAATAATAGCATGCTAGCTTGATTTGTGGATATGTGGTCACTTTCCTGTGTACTCCATGAGTACAGTCTCGGGCAGAGGAAGGTCGACGTCCAGTCAAGTTCAAGCCCAAGAAGCCGGTCGCTAGTGTCTGATTAGTTGTTGGGTGTTCGTTTTAGAATGTTTAGATATTATTTTAAAATTTTAAATATAAATTATTTATAAAACTCATTAATAATTGGTGAATTATTGTATGACAACATGATGCTATAGTAAACATAGATAGGGACCGGCTCCTTGACAGTCGAAAAGCTGACTGTAGAGGGTAATCGAGCTCCGTAGTTGGGATAATTTAACTATTTGTCACTCTCTTCATGTGTCAATTAATGGACCACATGTCAGTGACTCAGGTGACACCACATGTTAGTGATTCAGAGTGATAATTTTGTTGCCACTCACATGTTAAGAATGTCAAATAATTAAATCCCCCGTAGTCATCCGATCTTGATCGGACGGTGCAAAACCCCCTTTACTCTCTCCGAAACCTCTTGCGAAGTAAGTCTACTAGTATAAAACCCCCCTCACACACCCGTCTGATCGAAATCGAATGGTGAAGAACCAACTTCCCTTAGTCGGCGAGACCGACTGCAGATGACGAGGATCTCGTTTGCCTACAAACTACAGTCCTACCTGCAAGGCACAGATGCCCATGTGCCTGGCCAACATCTATCAACAAAATTTGGTTACTGATAAGTGATGACCATTCGGTCATGCGATTAATTGATCATCATATAAGCAACCTTCCATAACTCTCGTACAGAACACCACACAGGACTCCGCGTTCAATTGCATTTATTGGAGGTCATCACATTATTATGTACACACGACTACCAAATAGGGGCGACATAATATACGATTCTCTTGCCTATTATCGAAAAGAAAAGGAGTTCGAAGATGACAATATATCATCTGGAAATAAAGGTTGAAGGCCAACTGTGTAGAAAATATTCAATCTGAGATTTCACCGCTTGACATACTTGTCGATGCTGCTGACCAGGGTGCTCTCGGGCACAGCTCCGATCACTGTGTCTTTCTTCTCACCATTCTTGAATATCATCATTGTGGGGATGCTTCGTATCCCAAATTGGGTTGCTATGTCAGGGTTTTCATCAGTGTTGAGCTTGTAGCAGTTCAGCTTCCCTTCGTATTCCTTCGAAAGTTTGCCAATGACAGGATCTATAATTTTGCATGGTCCGCACCACGAAGCCCAGAACTCAACAAGAACCGGAAGCTCGCTCTCCACAACAAGTGACTGCCATGTTGACTTAGTCACATCAGGAACTGCAAAAGTATTAGGTTTAAAACCATACTAGTTAGCACATTAGTCTCACCATACAATGGGGATATAACAAATGCTATTTGATGAAATTATATAGGCCCAAGACAACATAAACTTTCTACAATCGTGAGTTGGGAGAATGTCCCCTCTTTCATCAGAAAAAATAGTTGGAAGAAAGTATTCCTGGGCCTTGAAATATGAGTAATCAATTTAATTTTCTACATGAGGCAGAATTCTTATAGTTTTCCCTTGTGTCTACCATGTATATATTAATTCACTTATTCCTTTGAAATAGAACTGTCCAAATTCACATACCATGTAAGATATTCCCATTTTTTCTGTGTATAAATCCATTCGTCATGCTTATTTTTACCAGTATTCTAAATACCAAATAGGCCTTCTAAACTTCTTCAGTTGTACAACTGTACAAATGATTCAGTCTAATACAATGTTTTATTACATACCCAGACCTGATGGTTGAAGGAATTATAATCTGATTAAGAATGTGAAAAAATTCATCTATACATTACATTTAGTCTAGTTTGAAAACATAATCAACCATGCTATTATCCAAGAAATGTTGTCATAGCTAATAATATGGAAACTGGAACGGAAGAGTGCATTTAGAAATCATAACTTGCATATCCATTGGAGGCTCCTTAATTTTATTAGTTGAGAGTTTCAGATAACAATGCTTAGTAAGAAAACTTTTTTCTGAGAACTTAGTAAGGAAACTTTTCATGAGGACTTACTAACTACTAAGGATTAAGGAAACTTTAGGTGGTAACTTCACACAACATATACAGGACCTCTTGAGAGTTACTAAGGATTAAGGAAACTTTAGGTGGTAATTTCACACAGCATATACAGGACCTTTTTTACCAGTCAAGAACACCAGAAGTATTATAAGGCATCTGAACACCAGAAGTATTCGGGCAAGGTTACTTCTGCTACACCACATCGTCCCTCCCATATTCTTGAGACCTATATCCTGGTAACTCTCCAATAATGCCTCTCTCAGTGGAACAGATAACCTCTTTGAAAATGATGTTTCAATACACACACCTGGTGCTAAGGCTAAATAAAAGCCCTACATAGACGATCCGATGCACATGTTGCACCCATCAATCCATCAGTAGAATTTAGAAATGGTGTACTCTAATATTTTCGGTTCCTCATCCAATTAGTGAAATTGCATCCTATGGCGCCTCCTATGGCACCTGTGTGTGTTGTGGTGGGCGCAATTGAGGGTGAGGGTGAGGCATCCGTGTTTGAGTCCTAGCTCAGCCACCGCTCGAGTCCTAGCCCAGCCGTCACTCGAGCCCTAGCCCAGCCGTCACTCGAGCCCTAGCCCAACCACGGCCACCATTGGAACCCTTTGCCCGCTTGGACCTGGGTCGTCGTTGCCGCCAGGATGGTTGCCCTTTGCCCATCCAGATCTTTGTGCCTTAGCACCTTGCTCTCACCATTTCCCGAGCCAGCAGTTGCTGTCCTCGTTGTCTCCTGTGCAGTGCACCTCCGCTTGGATCTCTATCTGCCTCACCTGGATCTCCATGGGCTGTCCCTCGTCATTTCCCGAGCCAGCAGCCACCACTCTCGCTGTCTCCTGCAACGGCCATCACCACACTCAGTTGCCCATGGAATTTCCCTTCCCCTCATCTTTCCTTTTTTCCTTCCTCTTCTTTCCTTTATATTGTGTGTATGCTGCCCTCTTCCATCCAGAAGTGGCTTGAGGCCTGAGACAATACACCCATTTTTCAGAACATGGCTACCAACGTAATCTCCTAATATCATAGTGTATGACTGTATTTGACATGCTGATGTGTCTATGGCATTGCCATGCCATGTGGCATTGGCATTGTAAAAGTGTGAAGTTGGTGGGTAGTGGGTTATCATGCTTTACCACAACGCCATAACAACTATGCTCCCTTCATTCGTTTGTATTAGTCATACTTGCTTTTGGGATGAAAGAAACAAGACCAGGAGAATATCAAATTTTCAAGGATGTGTTATTTGTTGGTCAATTGTGTGTACACAAAGACATGTATGGTTGGAACTTGGAAGGTCTTCACTGGATTGGGTTAGCCACAATGGTGATGTGCTGTCACTGCAAACCACTTTATATGATTTGGTAGGTGCCCATTAAAGGAGCAGTTTCTCCATCCAAGTTGGTTGGTCTAAACTCCATTGTCATACCGCCAGCTAGAACAATCTAATTGGACTGTAATGATTGCATCTTTAACCAAGATCTTACAACCTACAGCAGATTTGTGGAGGACATCAAGCAGGAGTGCCAACCATGGAGGGAGGCTCCAGCAAAAGAAATTGTCAGATTGTGCAATAAGTCTGGTAGTGAGCAATTGATAGTCTTCAGGGTTGGGTCTTAAGCAGGAGTTTTTTCCCTTATCCTTGGGAGGTATTGAGAGGCACATATACCAATATAGTGTTAACCAGCAGTATACACCTCTTAGTAGGGAAATGTATTATACCTGCGATTAACAATAGAATTACTTCTACCTCCCATGTCCCAAGGCCTAGAGAAAAACTACTTAATCTTCATTAGCTATCTCGTGTTAACGATTTGTTGGTGTGTGGGTTTTTGAGCAACCTATTGAGTTCTTGCAATGATGTACATCGCTTTCTTCTCCAATTGATACAAAGACATGCAAACTTTGGTGTGTTCTAAAAAAGGAACCCCATGTGCAAAATGCTGAACCACACCCTCAGATATTAATTGCTTAAGAGGGCCTCTGCATGCAATAGCCAGCTGCCGATTGCTTTTGAAGTTGGAAATTTTATTGCCATGCATTTTATGGTTTATTAGCTGTAACCAGGGCATTAGAGGGAAGCAAATACAAAAGTCAATTAGGAAGATATGTGTCCTATAGTCATAAACCAACCATAAGAAAAAATGGTGTACTATAAAGATGAACAGATGAAGTACCTTCTGATTTTCCATACAAGAGTACCATAGTAGAAAATTTTCCAGCACAACTTCCTCACTTTTGCATACATGCAGATGTAACATAACAGACATATATAGACATGAATCGCCTTAAAGGAGTTAGATAGACATGCCTTGGTTAAGTGATTGCTACTTGTTGGCACATATATGTGCCTTACATAATACATATCTTGGTGATCTCCCCAAACACAAGCATGCATGTGCGCATGCATTGGTGCACATATTGTTCATCACACGCATTGCACGTGAACAGGTGGTAGGCAGTGCAGCGTGCCTGTATGCACAGATTAATGCAACAGAGCAAGCATAAATGTGCCTTTGTGCATGGATTCTTACACACCGCCACATTCACTATTGTCTCATTACACTGTGCTAGTGCTAGTGTGCTGCACAACTCTCCCATCCTATGGAAAATCCTCATCGCAATCAACTGCAGAAACCAGACTTAAGCCAAAATAATTCCAAAAGCCCTAATTCCACCGTAAGGTTACATAAACATAGTTGATCACCATCCTACTTGTTGGACAATCCAGAAAAGAAGTGACCAACGACCACTACAGTACAACAACCTAATTAGATCAACACCGTTTTACCCCCAGATCGATGCATCAATTTATCACGAGCAAGGTACTAAGAGCATCTCTAAGAGAGTCTTTAAAAGACTTCTTTCTCTATAATTTAGGGATTATATAAAAGGGAGATTTGCAATCATGCCACACATAAGTTCGAGGAATTTGTTCTTTTGCCCCATATACCCCTGGACCTAATTGTCAAAACACAGGACGTGGCAAAAAAATAAAAGTCTCAACTTTATGACATAAGAACAAATATTCCTATATACAAATATATAACTCCAATAGATATTCTATCTAGCTTCTTAAAATAAAGTTTTTCCAATATTTATGGAATGAATCCTTACTTGTACGAAACGATATCTCTTCCCAATATACAATATAAAGATTCTTTTGAAAGAAACCATATATATATAGAGAGAACAAAATCTACAATCACAATCCCAAAAATGATATAGGGACTTAGATTTTTAGAGTATCTCTTGGAGATGCTCTAATCCACACACGAAGTGCAAGCCGGCATATACCTTGGATGGAGGTCTCCTGACCCTGGGCGGCGCGCACCACCAACGCGCCACGAGAGCGTTCCGAGCGGAGGAGGAGCGCGGCAGCGCGGACGCCCCGGCACGGCGGGAGGAGGCGACGCTGCGGGGAGATAGCGGAGACGGCGACGGGAGGGGACGCGACGGGCTTGGCGACGGAGACGGCGAGGGTAGATGCCATCGGCGCCGGCGGATGCGGATGGGATGAGGCAGTTGCGGGTTCGGTGCGGAACCGGAAGTGGGGGGAGGTAGGTGGCGGTGGGGATGAGACTGAGTGAGGTGGACAAATAAGCAGGGTCCGCGGCCGCGGCTGTAGACGTGCGTCGGCGTCCCGTGCTGCTGACGTGGAAGCGTCTGCTCGGAGCTCCGGAGAAAAATGACGCAGCCCATCACGAGAGAAAGCCCAAACAGCTCATCGTTTGGAAGGCAACTTGCCAAGCAAACCAGCCCACTCTATACCGGACCGCGAACTCCGTGCTCGGTGTCGGCGCGCAACACGGCCATCGACGATGAGCCATGGATCTCCAGACTCCAGCGACTGGACTCCGTGGAATCCTCGGCATCACTGCGACAGGTGGGAGGCCTCCCTGGTGCCACGCGAGAAGCGTCTGGAGATGCCTCCATCTTCTTTGTGCTGAGAAGAGGGGACCCGAGGACGCTGGCGAGCGAGGCGACAGCGAGCAGCCAACCGAGTATCAGTTAAGGGTGCCAGGCAGGCGGCAGCCAGCCCCCGAGATTCGGATCTCTGCGCCTGTGTGCCAGACAGCCACAGACACAAGCGGGAGCGGTCTGCAGTCGGAGCAGCACAACTACCCAACCGGGAGGACGAACTGAGGTGGAGATGGTGCACGGGACGCTGGAGGTGCTGCTCGTCGGGGCAAGGGCCTCGAGAACACCGATTACCTGTGTATGTAAAATTGTGGACGGAAGCGGTACCTTCATCTGGTCCGCGAGTTTATTTATATAGACTCCAACAGCCGGAGTCATGGCGTTTACAACTGAACCGAATTACATGCAATCGGAGCTTCGCGCTGGTACAACAACCTAAACAGAAAAGGCAGCAGCGCATGCGATATCACAGCGATAGCGCCTTATCGCATGCAGGCACATGCAATGCTATCCTAACAGCCTAGCCAATACTTCAGCGCTAAGTCTCCTGATTACATGCTAATCCGTTAACACAAAATGTCAGTACAATTCAAGACGACGCAATGCACTAATATACTTAACATCCCCCCTCAATCGAAACTGCCCATGTTGAGATTGTGCTTGAAGTTCTCTAGCTGCCGAGCTGGAAGAGACTTGGTGAAGATATCAGCTACTTGATCTGCTGTTGAAATATAATCAACCTCTAACAGTCCTTGTTGAACTCTTTCACGCACGAAATGGTAATCAACTTCAATGTGCTTAGTTCTTGCATGGAAGACTGGATTAGACGTCATGCATTTTGCACCAAGATTGTCACACCACAGTCTCGCTGACATAGGGCTACAAATTTGTAATTCAGCTAACAAAGTTTGGATCCACATAATCTCTGCAGTAGTATTTGCAAGAGCTTTATACTCGGCTTCGGTACTTGACCTTGACACGGTAGCCTGTTTCTTAGCAGTCCAGGACACCAGATTGTCTCCTATAAATACTGCAAAGCCCCCTGTCGACCTTCTATCATCAATACTTCCGGCCCAGTCTGCATCTGAGTATCCAGTGATCTGCATTGACTTGGATCTGTTAATTTTCAGCCCCATATTCGTGTCACATTTTATATACCTCAGAATTCTTTTGACAGCTTCCCAATGATCTGTCGTAGGAGCATGGAGAAATTGGCAGACTTTGTTCACTGAAAAGGCTAAGTCTGGCCTGGTTAGAGTGAGATATTGAAGACCTCCAACAATACTTCTGTAATTTGCCATGTCATTACTTCCGAGATGTTCTCCTTTATGCATATGTAATTTTTCACTTGTGGAAAGGGGAGTATTAACTGCCTTACAGTTCATCATTCCGGCCCTCTTTAACAACTCATTAGCATACTTTCCTTGGGACAATACAATGCCACTTGTTGTTTTATTCACTTCAATTCCAAGAAAATAATGCAGTTCTCCTAAGTCCTTTAGAGCAAATTCCGTTTGAAGATCCTTCAGAAGGGTCGGCACTGCATTTGACTCTGAACTTACAACAATTATATCATCAACATAAATGAGTAAGAACATAAGTACACCATTTTTATTATAGAAGAACAGTGAAGTGTCAGCCCTTGAACCTCTGAAACCCATCTCAATTAATTTCTTGCTTAGTCTAGAATACCAAGCTCTTGGTGCTTGTTTCAACCCATATAGAGCTTTGTCTAGTTTGCAAATATAATTAGGATGATCCTTGTCTAGGAAACCAGGAGGTTGATCCATGTAAACTTCTTCTTCTAAGTAACCATGCAGGAAGGCATTTTGAACATCCAACTGTCTCAAGGTCCATCCTCTAGACACAGCAATGGAAAGAATGATTCTGATTGTTGCAATCTTGACAACAGGACTAAAAGTATCCTCATAGTCTATGCCATATCTCTGTTTAAACCCTTTAGCAACCAGTCTAGCCTTATACCTATCTAGACTACCATCTTGTTTTCTTTTGACTTTATATACCCATTTGCATCCTATAATGTTTTTATCAGGTTGAGGAGGAACTAAGTGCCAAGTTTGATTTCTCATGAGAGCTGAATATTCTGAATTCATAGCATCTTTCCAATTTTTGTCATGAAGAGCATCAGTGAGATTATTTGGCTCCTCAGTTAAAGCAAGAAAACTATATTTAACTGTTCCATCAGTATACCTTTTTTTCTTTCCTGATTCCTCTTTGAAGACGGGTTACTGGACGCTGTGACTGTTGTGCAATCTCCCCTGTCACAGTTAAGTCCAGAATATTAGGCAAAGAAGAATTTTCCGAATTTTCACCTCTATCGGTCGTTGATTGGCCGATCTCCCCGTCGACCGTTGAGAGGCCGATATCTCCGTCGACCATTGAATGGTCGACTGATCTGTCGACCAGCTGATTGCCGATACTCGCGTTATTGCTGTTGATCGCTGGAGCGTCGACGGGGTCATTATCTCCAGATTCATTTTTTGTACTTGTTGCATTGTATTCTTCTGTGTGTACGCTGTGATCTACATTTATTCCTTCAATATTTCCTGCATCACGGTTAGTCACAGGCACAAACGATTGCAACTCCCCAAAAGTAGATGAAATAACAGGATGGTTTTGTTTTGCTGAAGCATTCTGAGGGGAGTTCTTTGAAAATGGAAACATACTTTCATCGAAAACAACATCTCTTGAAATATAGACACGACCATTGGAAGTATCAAGACACTTAAATCCCTTGTGCAGAGAACTATATCCAAGGAAGACACACTGTTTTGAACGGAATTGCAACTTGTGAGAATTATAAGGGCGAAGGTTTGGCCAGCAAGCACAACCAAAAGTTCTAAGATTGATATAATCTGGATTTTTCTTAAACAGATACTCAAGGGGGGTTTTGAACTCGAGAATTTTTGTAGGAGTTCTATTGATTAGATAGACAGCGGTGACAAAAGCTTCATCCCAGAACCGCAATGGCATAGATGCGTGAGCAAGGAGGGAGAGACCAATTTCAACTATATGACGGTGTTTGCGTTCAGCAGAACCATTTTGCTGATGAGTATGAGGACATGAAACATGATGGGTGATACCAATATCTGTAAAGAATGTATGAAGTTTTTGATATTCTCCTCCCCAATCTGTTTGAACAGTAATGATTTTCCGATTAAACATGCGCTCAACTAACTTCTGAAATTCTTGAAACTTTTTAAAGACCTCAGATTTAAATTCAAGAAGATAGATCCAAGTGAATCTACTGTAGGCATCAATGAAACTGACATAATATTTTTTCGACTAACAGAAACAGATGTTGGTCCCCATACATCAGAATAAATTAACTCTAAAGGATTCTTGACCTCACTATTTGATTTTGCAAAAGAAAGCTGACGACTCTTGCCTTGCTGACAGGCATCACAAACCCCTAATTTATTTATTCCAGCCGAACATGGTAGGCTGTTGGTACTGACAACTTTTTCGACTATGGGAAAAGAAGGATGACCAAGACGACAATGCCATTGCTCCAAGGAAGGTTTGAGTGCAAGATTGACTTCTTTGGAGGGCTTGTTCTGCTCAATCTTATGCGGAAGAGGGTACAATCCTTTATGACATCGCCCTCTAAGCAGTGTCTCCTTCGTGGCCTGATCTTTGACAAGAAAGTATTTAGGATGTAATTCAAGATAAGCAGAATTGTCAGAAACAAATCTGTGGGCTGAAACAAGATTTTTACTGGCTTCAGGAATATAAAGAACATTGTTCAAACGGAGTTTTCGATATGGGGTGTTGACAAACGAGTGACCAATGTGACTAATTTTCATACCTTCTTCATTGGCCGTGTGAACTTGCTCTTGTCCGTTGTAACGATCACGAACAGTGAGCTTCTCCAATTCTCCCGTTACATGATCAGTTGCACCAGTGTCCATGTACCAGTTTGTGTCAACACCATATGAAGTTGTAGCAGATCCTGCATATTTTTCATCAGCCACAAAATTTTCATCATACCTGTGCCAACAGTCTACAACCGTATGCCCTCGTTTATAGCAAAGTTGGCACTTTGGTCTATTGTCAGAGCTTCTGTTGCTGCCATTTCTTTGTCCTTGGTGTCCACCAGGACCACTTCTCCCTCTACCACGGCTGGAACGCCCTTGCTGGTTCCATGCGTGGCCACGGCCAGGGGTGAATCCACGACCACCCCGTCCTCTACTAGCAAAATTTGTTGTCATGTGTTCTGTATGGCGAAGCTTCAAACGATTTTCGAAGTGAAGAAGTTGCGAGAAAACTTCCGCAACACTGACCGGCTCAGCCCTTGAGACAAGAGATGAGACGATCGAATCATATTCTTCTTCTAGACCAGTCAAAATGTATGAGACCAGATCTTCATCTTCAAGAGGCTTCCCTGATGATGCCATTTCATCTGCAAGACTTCGCATTTTTCCAATATACTCGGTAATACTAAGATCACCTTTCTTCATAGTAGCTAAGGCTATTCTTGTATTAATTGATCTAGCCCTCGTTACAGAGAAAAACATACCATCAACTATTTTCCAGGCTTCTGCTGCAGACTTGCTTGCCGCAACTTGGACTAGTACTTCTTTGCTCATTGAGGAGAGCATGTACCCGAGAACTTGTTGATCTACAGCCATCCATTCTTCAAACTCAGGATTCGGGGTTACCGTCTCCTTGCCGTCTTGACTAGTGACGATGAACTCCTTGGGCGCCTTCATGATGCCGGTGAGGTAGCCTTCTAGCTTTGCTCCTCTGATGACCGCAAGGATCTGCGCCTTCCAGATCACATGATTTCCTTTGTTAAGTTTCTCTGAAATCGTCATGCCGACGAACTGATTGAACGCCGGTGTAGCCTTCCCGAGAAGAGCCATGAACACAGGCTCAACACGCGAGGTCGTCGAATGGCTCTGATACCATGTAAAATTGTGGACGGAAGCGGTACCTTCATCTGGTCCGCGAGTTTATTTATATAGACTCCAACAGCCGGAGTCATGGCGTTTACAACTGAACCGAATTACATGCAATCGGAGCTTCGCGCTGGTACAACAACCTAAACAGAAAAGGCAGCAGCGCATGCGATATCACAGCGATAGCGCCTTATCGCATGCAGGCACATGCAATGCTATCCTAACAGCCTAGCCAATACTTCAGCGCTAAGTCTCCTGATTACATGCTAATCCGTTAACACAAAATGTCAGTACAATTCAAGACGACGCAATGCACTAATATACTTAACAGTGTACGCATCAGCTTACTCTTAACGCATTTACTCAGTAGTTGTTTGCATATTAGCTGCCTGCTTACTTCTGGAGTTCTGGTTCTGGGTGATGATAATTGCGTTTCTAAGTTTCTAATCTTGATATCCTCGGCGGTGCCCGCCTCGGCTAGACAATGATATCCTGAATTTTTAATTAATCTGTTAGCGATGCGTATCAGTAATTCAGTATATATACTGAATTTTACAAAATTTGATTCAGTGATGATATAATTTCACAGCCTTTAAGGATGACCCTTCTGAAGAACATTTGTGCATGATGAAACGCCAGGTTTTGTTGTGTATGTAGGGCTGATGATTTCAACCTCATTGACTCATTGTTGCCATAGATGTTTTTTTGCTACTAGATTGTGAAACAGGATGAGAGGAAACGGCAAATGACTGAAGACAGGAGAGCGTGAGGCTCTTGACATGAAGTTACCGTTTGTTGGTAGCTTGCTCGTTCTGCCATTTTATTCTTTAAGTTTGGTGAAAGTTCCAGCTGATGATTTCTCTTGTTGGCAAATGGAATGCAGGCAACATGGATCCGTACACAATTCTCAGGTGCCACTCACAGGAGCAGAGAAGCAGTATTGCATCAGGTGGATAGCTTTATCTGTCTTGTTTCATTTCCGATTTCATCTTATCTCTGTCCTGGCTAATGGTTACGGAAGCTATTAACCCTTTGGAGTTGGGACTGCTTCCACAACATTTCAAGCTATTTGATAATATGTCACTATTTCAAGCAGCCTACTGCTTCCAAGCCATTGTGGAACTGAAAAGTATGGAATTGGTATTGTCTAGTTTCATATGTCATTTATTCGTCGGGATCACCACTTTTTGTTATTGGCAACTGCTAATAAAAAAATTGAACAATAGTAGTATATTAATCACTTTGCATAAGTTTTCAGGTTTAACTGGTTGGTGAATGGAACACTATAAATCCACTCCTTTCCTTCTTGTAGTGTGTGCATAACCCATAACACTATAAATTTGCAGCTGGATTCCAAGACTTTTGCAAGCTGATAGCCTGCATTAATCTTCCCTTGATGGCTTTCAAAGAGTAGGTGTTTACTTTCTGGCATCCATGATACAATTGATGAAGGCAGCGATATTTTCCTACTTTTAGACCTAGTGCTTAATTGAACATATCATAACTGCATAGGCTTCCTATGGTGTCAAGTCATGCCAATGCCGGCAAGTGATTTATGCCGTTTTTGCGGTAGTGCGAGTCCATTTTCAAACGCAATTCTACATGTTTGTTGCGACAGAGTTGTAGTAGTAACGCTACTGAACCATTCGCTTGAAAACTATTCGGTGGAATACGCAAGCCTGGAATTATCTGAACATGTCTCCTGCTTGTACACTTAAAATGCAATTGATGTAGAGCAATCAGTTAATCACTGACATATATCAATGTTTTCTGTTATTTTCTATCATTTCCCATTTATCGCTGCTTTTGCAGACAATATGCATAGTAAATTTCCTGCATCGATTTCAGTCTTGAAGCCTGTCTGGATAGGAGACTTACTTGTTTCAATTCGCTGAAAAACAAATGCAGTGGGGCTTTTCTGATGTTACGTAATGTTTATGCTGTACGCAGGGTGTCCTCCACCGTGGTCTCCCCGAGGACTTCGATGGATGGAAGCAGTTAGCAGTCTCATTGAGAAGAGCATGCTTTGAGATTTGACTACAGTACTAATTTACTACTCTGACAAGTCATGTTTGTCAAGCCTTCGACTTCTGAACCTCCGCATGTCACTATGTCAGTTCATTAGGCTTTGTTAATCAGTTTTTTTGTCTAAAGATAGCTGCAGCTTAGAGTATTGTATCATTTTTCAGTACTCCAAATTATAATGCATTTTGTCGCTACTTCTCCTATAGTTCTAAATCAATGAATTGTATTTTTGTATCTGGTGAAAATTCAATGTCCACGTATCTCACATGTTTATAGTAAATTTCAGAAACTTAATACGTGTAGGGGAGAATATGTTCTACATATAGCTGGTAAATTTCAAGACCAAACTCAATCTCAAGATATATAAAAAAACCCTCCCTACATGTGGTAATTCAGAATGTTACAAGTATGATGAAAACGGGTTTCACCAGATATTACGGCTGGTTAAAATAGCAGGTAACTACTTATCACTTATTGTTCACTTCTTGGTGTTGTTCCTATTGATTGGTTAAGATATTACTCTGGATTGTTTACTTTTGGGAAGGGGGAGGGGGTGTTGGTCTAAATGGATGGAGTAATTTCGCAAGAGAAAATGTACATAATCTTGCATGTTTGCAGCAGCATCTTTCTTTGTGGTCCTCAGACAATGGCAACAGAAGAAAATGCTCCCCTGACATGACACCGATGAAGAAATCATAACCTTGGGTTAGTCCCAACTCCCAACTTGCAACGTAAAATTCACAAGTCGGTAAAAAAGACGTATATCTGAAATGGTAACTCGGCAATCCTACTTTACCTTCTCTTTACGCGCGAACCTAGGCTGCAGAAGGCGCATGCTGCAAAATGTCCATGTCCTTCTCCATTGAGTGGTGATGTACTGATCTGTGTATGGATGTCATGTGTTTAATTCTACGTAATGAATACAGTTATGCTGGTGAGAGGGATACGAGTTAGCTAACACCAAATTTTATTAGAATTTCAATATTAAGCGTGCTCAGTTCTCATATCACATCTCTAACACATACATGACCTTTAAATAAAGTCAAGTCGGTGTTGATCTTTTTCAAAAAAAAATATAGTAATGCTGCCCTTCAGCCCTTGCCAACTTTTCAACGAGCTTTTCTGCTAATATTTTACCCACTATTTGGATATCTAGTTACGTGACTGTATTTATAGATGCACTTAAAGCGTTTGGTTGGATGACGAGATTAGATGGGATAAGATGATTCAGTTTTTAGTTGGATAGGATGATTTAGTTTTTGGTTGGATACGATGATTTTTTGTTTGGTTACGTAAATATAATTATTCATTTTTTAGTTGCAGAGATATTGGCGGGATGAATTCTCGTGTGGGAACCGCATCGGACGTCGGCGTGGCGCGGGTCGAGGCCGCTAGCACAGAGTGGGTGCAAAGCACGGAGTCCATCCGACCAAATTTTTAGGATCAATCCGTCTGACTTTTGAGAGAATATTCGCTCAAGATAGATAGTCCTGTTAAACTTGTACACAAACCAAATAGCTTCCATCTATCAAAAAAACTGGATAGAATGATCTCATTTAACTTTGGCTTCGCCCTGAACCTTAATCTGAAGGTTTAAACTATGATATACTTGGAGCCTGCATGCTCTGATGATATGAATCTGAACGTCTTGACATACATGCATGCTATTTTCACTGGAGAAGCATCCTTCGCTCTGCAAAGTGCCAAAGTGCATAGGTTATACAGTTATCTCCGTCCTTAAACTGCAGGCGCATATGCATGTCTGCTCTTGGACACTATGCCTGCATCTGTTTTGTTTTTCTTTTCTTTTCTTTTGAAGCAAAATCTCTGAGGCTGCTTTCTGTCCTCGGCACATCAAACAAACTTCTCTCGCGGTGTGGCCTGCAGTGGGGACTGGACAGCATGCAGCAATGCCTGCACGCCCGCCCCCAAAACAAAAGGCCAATGCACGCAGCATGCTTGCTTGCTCATCACCAAACGCCAAAATGACACCAATGGCCCCTCACAAAACCCACAACATGTACCCCAATGACCCCCTTCTTCTGGGACGATGACTCTAATTCCTCGACGGAATGTCTCCTCGTACATTTACTCCTTGAATACAATGTATATACTCGTGAAGAATTCTTTAAAAGCATATATCAGTGTATGGAAATTCAAGTCAAAATTTGATATGCATGGCGAGAAAAAAATGGCAAATTTAGCTGTGAACAATATACTTCAACATCACAGTGCAGATTTGTATATTTATTTCTAAATATTTGTGTGCTCAAATTTAGACTTCACTATTGCACCAATATTGTCTAATTTTTATAAATGTCCTATCTAAAGATAACAAATTAACAATCCCCTCGCACACAAAAACTAAAGATAAAAATGACGATTGCTTCGAATAACAGAAGAAGGCTCACAACTCTGAAACTCTTGAAAGAAAGATGAACTGCTCTGTTTCCAGCATTTCTCCTCCTGTTCGACATTACATCATTACATGGCCCTAGTACAACAGTCTTGTGTTCAATGTGTTGCATGCCTTGAAACCTCTGCCGTGCTAACTAATTACAGCGCTGGTGAACCGTATGATATGTGTGCTCTTTGGCACAAGCAAAACGAGAACGAAAATGAAAAATGACAAAGAAAAGAAGGCGTTGCAGGATTTGGATTGCATGCAGCAGGCTAGCTAATTGTGCAGCGGATTGGGTCCTTGGGGAACCATCCTCTTGGACTCACCGTACACCGCAGGCTCAGCCACGCCGGGGCCGGGCGGCGCCGCCCGCATCAGCACCGTGTCGCCGTGTCTCGGCGTGCCCGCCCTCGCCCCCGCCCCCGCCACGGCGCCGTCCGCCTTGAGAGCTCTGCAGCCGTAGCCGAAGGTCGCTATCTCGTTCACCACCAGCAGAAGCACCACCACCAAGAACGTGGCCGGCAATGGAGGACGGCTAGTAGCCACACTACCACCACCACCGCGTCGTCTCATGGTGAACGAGCTCGACGGCGCCGGCTGGCTGGCTACCTCGACTCCTCGAGGGAACAGAGCTAGCAGTAGCAGCAGGTTGTTTGCCCTTGTCTGTTCAGGCAGACGCGACGCAAGAGCATCTGAGCTAGCTAGCTGCGAGCCTGCGAGGCAGGTGCATGCTGACTTGCTGGTATTTGAGGAGAGGCTGGTGTGTGGCGTGTGGGAAGGTAGGGGGATAGCTAGCAAGGTGCAGTGGCCGGCCGGACACAGCCTGGGAGAGAGCAGAGATCGAGTCATCCGTTTCAAGTGTGAATTTATGCTGCTGTCGAGTGAGCTTGAGCTGAGCGAGCCCCGGGCACTGCAGGCAACGCGGAATCGGCGGACCCTGTGGATCGGAACAGGAAAGGAAGCAAATGCAAACGTGTTCTTCTTGTTGTTTCCAGTGATGGCCATTTAAATCTGTTGAATTTGGCTGTACGTGTGTAGCAGCATTAGTACGTAATAACCACAAGATTTTATTCAGTGATTAGTATTCCGTAGTACGTACTAGGTACGTGCACCGGCCTTTCGAATGAAAAAAAAAACACCCGTAATTTGCGATGGAAAAGCAAGCATGTTGTTTTTTCTGTTCAGTTTACTGAATTACTGTCTTAAGGATGATGTTTTCCAGTTCAGCTTCCAGCTCCTCTCTTCTCAGTAGACTTCTGTACAGTAGAGTGGTTCATCGAACATGGCAAAATCCATACAGGAATGCAGCTGCTGCAGGTATAATACTCTGCAGATCGACTCGCTGGTAGCACAAACATGCGAGTAGTCAAACAGTACTACTCTTTCCCTGATCAAATAGCGCAGTATTAAATATTAATCGAGTGGTTTATGAAGGACAGCGTGTGGCCTGAACAGATGGCTCTAATTGCCCCCAAGAGGCCAAGACGATGGAGGAGGAGTACTAATACGTGTATTGGTTGCTGCTGCTGTCCAATTTATGTGGTTGCCGGTTGATGCCATTAAATTTCATGTAGTTGCAATGAGCTGGGCGTAACCGCGTAATCGAACGGCGTCCTTCTAGATGGTCAGATGGATAATTATATTAGTTTCTGTTTATATTCAGAATTAATGGAAAGTTTTATGTTCACATTTTCTCTGATAGTCTGATGACCGTTTTATGTTTTTTAAGTTGGCCAAATGGGGTTTGTAAGGGAGTTCAAAAGCTTAAAACGAAGGGGGAAATTGTATAAACGATAGGTGCATGGAGTGGGGTGTGCACCCCCGCCTCGATGAATGCCATGTGAAAACTTATTCCATCGAACAGCCCCGGATGAAATAGGCTTCCAGGTGGCATTTGGTGGGGAGTTGCCAGGGTCCGGCCCTGATATTTTTGTGGTATGGTGCGGAACAAAAAATGGAGGCCTCCATTACAAAATAATATTAAAAAATTTAGTGCCATTAACAAATCTCATACTAATAAGTTTAAATACAAAGTAAAAATATCTCTAGATTATTTAAAACAATTTCTTCTAACATGCTTGCTGTTCGTGACTTATAACTAATTTGCAACCGATCTTTATTAATATTTGTGAGACTTATTAGCATACTAAATTTTGAAGGCTCTCTATTTTTGGAGGCCCGGCGCAGTCGCACCGCCCGCACCCCCGCACCCCCAGGGCCGGCCCTAGGAGTTGCATGTCTCGCTCTGTGTACACATTGTCTATACAATTTTAATTGTTTGAGTGAGCAGATTTTTTTACGTGATGTTTCACATCTGAACTAATCCCTAAAATTCTCAGCAATTCCTCGTTGCTGCAATATTGCATTGACTCTCTGGGTTCCTCATAGCCTGCTTTGGGTTATTCGAGAAAATTTTGAATGTAAGTCGTTGGACCAAATATAAACCTGAATTCCAAAATTCCAAGCGATATTATCTATTTAAGTTCAGAGAGTCCAAATATGAAAAATTCAGAGAGTCCCTGGTCCTCTCAGGTGCGAAAAATACCACTACATCTTTTTTATTATCTATTTAAGAATAAGCTAGTAAATATGTCCATGGGTTTACTTTTATACTTTTATAAATGTTTAATAAATTTTGTTAAGTAGTTTAGATGTTTATGAATTAGGATAGTATGGTTATACTACCGCTATAAATGATATATTATGATATCTCTACTATCTTAATTGCAAGGTTTAGTATTTTAGCATCTACTTATACATATTTTAATATTTTATATATTAAAATAATATAAAATAGATATAGGATATGTTTGGTTTCGAGATTCATATTATATCTAGAGTTTGTATAGCATAATAAAATTAATTAACTATTATTTTTAGTACAAAACAAGAACTAAAATACCCGACTAAATATATTAAGTTCTATTTAATACAGATTCAATAACTTTGAGACCGTGTTTGATTCAGCTTTTTCATCCAACTTCCTGATCAGGAAGCTAGAAATTGAACCAAACAATTTCTAGGCTAACCATCTTTTTCAAAAGTAGTGGTTTTTTCATAGTACAAACTGAAGGACGGAGACCTCAACTTTTATAAATTCTCGGTTCAACTCTGAATGCAAATTATTTACCGTACCATTATAACATATCAATTCATGTAAAATTTTAAAAAAGAATTTCTTAGTAAAATGTATAATTTTAGTGTAATTCAAAAATATATTTTTAAAATTTTGAGTTCTAACGAGATTTGGTACCATCACATCCCTTTCACAAAAATATATAATTTTAATATAAACATTATAAAATTTCATGATTATAATAATTGACATGAAAAAATGCATATTAATGACATAACCAAACACCATGAACAAACCAAAACATAAATACACAACTACTGTGACCTTTTTTTTATAGCTCACTAAACAGCTTTTTTTAATCTATCGCTCTAGAATTCTAAAATTTGGTCGGAGAGGATAGCGGGCTTCGCCGGCGGCCTGCTCGAGAGCAAAGCCCGTGCTCAGCCTCTTGAACGGACCGGCCTGTCTAGCTCCATCTTCTCCGCGAGATGAGAAAGGTTGGCTTTGGAGCTTGGACGAACTGACGAAGACGAGGGAAATCCTTGCCGGCGACCACCGGTTCCAAGCTTCCGCCTTCCGCGCGCGGTGATTTCGCCTGAGCTCCCACCCGCACTGGTCAGTGGTCACTCGGTACAGCGGCGACTCCAACTCCAAGCCCCGCTTCTCCTTACCTCCAGGTGTCAGGTTATTCCGTTTCCCCCACCGGTCGGATCCTGCTTCAAGTGTTCGATAAGCCGCCTCCAATGGAGGAATCCAAATTAGTACTTTATATGTGCCGCGAGATTGACCGGTGGAATTCCTTGGCCAATCATTTCTGTTCGCTGATGCTGCAGGCGATTGGTAGGAAGGTATGCTGAGTGGCCGCGCGGTGACGTTGCATCAGAGGAGTGACTCGGGCGAACACTTGGTAGAGGATGTCGCGTCAGAGGAAGCAGGCGACGAGGAGGAGGCCGAGGCGGCCGCGAAGGTGCTGTACCAAGCCTCGTTTCAGGAGTTGATGCCGAACTACCTGCAGTATGACACCATCATATGGGCCGTGATATCCCTGGTGCTTGTTCTGGCATGGGGGATTGGCCTGCTCATGCTTCTCTACCTGCCCTACAAAAGATTTGTGCTGAAGAAGGATATCTTGTCCCGCAAACTCTATGTCACTGAGAATAGGATAATGTACAAGGTATTGGTAATTCGTAAATGGCAATCATGCCGTGTTGCTGTGTTGGCTGGGGATGTGCTAGAAGTGTCATTTTATTGCTACATGAATGATTTCTTTTGCAGGCTAGTAGGCCTTCATACTTACCGTTCATGGGCATTGTCAAGAAAGAGATAAAAGTGCCTCTTCATTTGGTCGTTGATGTTATAGTAGAGCAAGGTACATGACTAAAATGAAAATTATATACTTGCTCCTGGCAGCAGTAAAACTATACATTCTGTGTTTCTTCTATTTTCAAATCTTCTTATGAGACCCACTAATCAATTGGTTTAGTTTACTATTACAGACGCTGTCATAACTTATACAAAGTCAGATATGTGGGCACCGACCAAACAATCCCCCCCCCCTCTCTCTCTCTCTCTTCTGTATGGTGGGTAGTGTGTAACATATGTTCAAAGAAAACATGTATTTCAGTTGTCAGTTCATCATGCCCTTGAATGTGGGGTTAATAGCTCCTGTGTCACCGTTATTTCCTGAAACACCAAAAATACCATTACTATTCGTCTATTAGCCTACATGTCATTACAATTCTCCGATCAATACCCATATGCCATTAGGCCCACCTGCAGGGTGTCTGATTTTTCATTTTACCCAAACTGCCCTTCTTCTTCTCTCAGTGAGCAGCCATGAACGGGCTGGTGAGGACGAGCGCCATCATGTCGAACGGCCCCTTCATCCTCAACCTCGACTGCGACCACTACGTGCACAACTCGGCGGCGCTCCGGGAGGGGATGTGCTTCATGCTCGACCGCGGTGGCGACCGCGTCTGCTTCGTCCAGTTCCCGCAGCTATTCAAGGGGATCTCGACCCCAACGACCGCTACGCCAACCACAACCTCGTCTTCTTCGACGTGTCCATGCGCGCCATGGACGGGCTCCAGGGCCCATGTACGTCGGCACCGGCTGCGTCTTCCGGCGCACAGGGCTGTACAACTTCAGTCCGCCGCGCGCCACCGAGCACCATGGGTGGCTCGGTCGCAAGAAGATCAAGCTCTTTCTGACCAAGAAGAAGCCAAGCATGGGGAAGAAGACGGACAGGACGGATAGGCCGCTCGAATTTCTCACCCTACTGCTGCCACCGTCAGGCGCCTTCAATGCGCTCACGGAGCTTAAACTCGAGCAAATCCGGTTCGACGGCCAATTCATCCTCGGCGACTCCATGTTTCCGTCCTTGCAGAGACTCCTCATCGACAATACCCTTGGGTTGGTCGACCTAGCGCTCAACTCAAGTTCTCTGGTATGGCTGAAACTGAGCCACTTCCGTGGGTTGCAGCGCATCAATGTTGAGGCACACAGCCTCGAGTTGTTGTGCGTGGTTCACTGCCTCCGTTATAATGTACAAGTTGCTAGATTCTCCATGGAGGGGCTCAAGGTGCTCCGATGGAGAGATCGACTCGATCCAATTCTTGTAAACTCCAGTGAGATGCCGCACCTCCAGTAGCTGTCCATCTTCGAGTTCACTCCTTATGGATGGCCAGGGAGTAATCCCAATCAGGACCTCTTTAGGATTATCAACCACTTTTCAAGTATTCAACATCTCCAACTTATGGTTTCGATTGAACCTGTGAGTGTTTCTTGTTCCTCATGGACATACAATGGTTTATCATGAACAGTATACAGTTCTCAGTTCTCACTCTGGATTGTTAGCTGTGTTTTGCATATACGTATCTAGTGTTTTCTATATGAAGGCAGCACAGGAATAATTCGAGAAAGAAAGCCACATATAATAGGTTGCAGTCAGGACTGCTAGAAGCCTAGAACTGAAGGATTTCATTTCATTGTTAAGTGTTTGGACAGTAGAGTTTGCCAGCTTCAGTCCGCCGCGCGCCACCGAGCACCATGGGTGGCTCGGTCGCAAGAAGATCAAGCTCTTTCTGACCAAGAAGAAGCCGAGCATGGGGAAGAAGACGGACGGGACGGAGAGGGAGGACACGGAGATGCTGCTGTCGCCGATCGAGGACGACGACGGCCGTCAGCTCGGCGGCGACATCGAGTCGTCGGGGCTGCTACCGAAGAGGTTCGTGGCGTCGATCCTGGTGGCTGAGTACCAGGGGTGGCTGCTCCAGGACACCCCCGGCGTACACCATGGCCGCCCCGCCGGCGCGCTCGCCGTGCCCGGGAGCCGCTCGACGCTGCCACCGTCGCCGAGGCCATCACAGTGATCTCCTGCTTCTACGAGGAGAAGACGGAGTGGGGGCGGCGCATCAGGTGGATCTACGGGTCGGTTACGGAGGACGTGGTCACCGGCTACCGGATGCACAACCGCGCGAAGAAGAAGGGCAGTTTAGACAAAACGAAAAATTAAACACCCTGCAGGTGGGCCTAATGGCATATGGGTATCGATCGGAGAATTGTAATGGCATGTAGGCTAATAGACGAATAGTAATGGTATTTTTGGCGTTTTAGGAAATAACGGTGGCACAGAAGCTATTAACCCTTGAATGTGATCCCAACAGTAGGGATTCAAGACTCTGAAACAACAGGAACATGAGAGTACTATCAACGTTGAACGATCTTTTGATTTAATTATCTGGCATTACAGACTATAAGAGCAAAATTCTTTACCTTAACTGCTTGACGAACTTCTTCAAGTTTATGGAGCAAGACACTGTCACTGTCTGCTATTCTGTCCTTGGAGGAGGCTTTGACCTGCACATAGCCACATAGAACATCGTTTAATGTTATGCAAGTATCAAACACTTGAACTGTTTAACCATTTTCCAACTACGCCAAACCATCTGAATTAGATTATGTGTGTGTGTGTGCACGCGCGCATTACAAACCTCATTTCTCATATTCTAAACAAAACAAGAGATAGAACAAAATTGAACGTATAAAGAACAGTATCCCAGCTTAGCTAAGGTACACATGATTGATAAGGAGAACTATAATGATTGCAACGCAACCATGGCACAAGTTTAGCATTACGCCTCTTTGGGGATTTAACCAAGCAAGACAAATGATAGATGATGAAAGCACCCACCCAGCAGGAATAATGAAACATCAACAGAGATAAACACATGATTTGGGCAGCACTAGCACTACCTTCACATTGGGAGAGTGTAGTATATTAGTTGACATGACATCAGAAGGGCCTTCTCCAGAGTTTATTCTGGACTTCCAACTTTGGACTTGTTGGATTCTCTTGGAAGCTTCTCTGATTATAACCTTCAAAGTATAATAAACAGAAACTGCCAACAATCAGCAAGGTATGTACACATAATGTCTAACTGATGAAAGTTCAGCATTGAGATATAGTTTCCGCCATATACGATTCATGATGGATATAAGATGGTGTAACAAGTTCATTTTAACATTTGTGCAAATAAACCTTTATATGGCCAGGTGCTAGTACATACAGATTACAATTACCATCTTTAGAAGATCTGGATGGTGAACACCATGAAATTGCAGTTCATCCACTGGAGCAGGTTTCCCTGAGGCTATGCTTTCTACCTTAAATGTATATAAGCCATAAGCAGATTGCAGACAACCTGCATGAGCAATTGTTTTGTACATTCAACCGCACATAACTGCATTTAATAAAAAAGGACTTTGTATCGAAAGTAATATGCAAACTCTATGAATAGAAGATATTATCGTAAGGCATAAATGACTGAAAACTATTATAATGTACTTCATCAATGAGATAACGAATGTAACTACTAGTAGTAAAATCAAAGTAGCAGAATTCATAACCTTTTGTGAATGAATTTACCATAAAAGTGTAGAGATGAGTTAGTAAATAAATATGTAAAAACTCAAAACTCTTTATTTAAAGAACAAGCAGGAGAATTCCAATCTTTTTTAAGCAAAGAGATCAGGTAAAAATTTCAGAGTACAAACAAGACAGCATCAACAACTGAAGCAAAAGCATAGTCATGAGTGTCAAGTCCAGGAACAACGGAGGAACAGAAAAGAAGATTAGTAGGGTTAGAACATTACTAAAGAATTCAACCAAGAAACACACAATCATCATCCAGCACTAAATTTATGGCCATGGGGTATTTGAGTGCGGCTCATATCGAGCCTTAGTAAACTAAACCAATTGATTAGTGGGTCTCATAAGAAGATTTGAAAATAGAAGAAACACAGAATGTATAGTTTTACTGCTGCGCAAAGTGTATACAAATGGGATGATTTCTTGTGTGTTATGCCCTCGAGACGTTGCAATCAAAGCGATTGTTGTGACTTTTGAGAGATCATGTTGTGACTTAGTCCTGCTAATGTTTCGATTGTAATGATTACTCAGGTCCTACACCATCAAGTACTCAACCAAACCAAACCCTTGTACAACTGTCTCGTTTTAGCTCATTTAAAAGAATGCTTATTGCCCTCAAAAGATCAATTTCCCCTGCATTCGCAAATGAGAAGAAATACTCATGTTTCATATTACAAAGTTATATATATATATATATATATATATATATTAGTGTCTACAATTATAATTTAGTTGAACAATTTGCTTTTGGTTTTATCATATAAACTCTACCTCTCGGAGCTAGAGCTCTATTTAATATATATCCTTTTAAGATATATTTTAGAGTTGGATTTAATAAAATTAATTGGAGATTATAATTGTTGGTATATTTTTTATAAAAAATATCAAAGTTAGAAAATTTAACTTATAAAAAGCCATATATAGCGGTAGGTTTAGTTTGACAGGAATATATAGTTTATTGCATTCTTAGTTTTAACTTATTACAAAATACTTCCACTCTACGCAAAGATTCATAGCTTCACCCAGCAAAGCCCACCGGTAGGTTTCTTTCTCCACTCATTCAACACTGCATTATGCTAACAACTTGCAGGCATCATCGCAGCCAACATCCACAACTCTGCACTGCAGTTATGCACTCTTCACTTCTCCATGTGATGTTTCCTTCAGCTTCTCCACTGCATCTTCGTCTTCATCCGCTGCTCCCTTTCCCTCTCTTGCATCTTCAGCGCTGATCGTTGTTGTTTCTCCCGGCTTCTCCACTGAATCTTCATGGCTGCTCGCATTAGCCGGATCTGATTCAGCATGGCCGCTTGTGGTCATGTCAGCATCTGATTTGACCCCTGAGTTGTCCATTGCATCTGCATGGCATGTAGCTCCACTTTCCTCTGGTTCTGGCACACGGTTGCTCTCTACTGTCCCTACGTCGATGGTTCTTGCAGATGTTTCGCCATGAATTGCAGCATCTCCATCTGAGACCGGAATGGTGTTCTTGATTGTCCCAACCTTGACGTACTTGCTCATGAATTTGTATTCCCACTCATTCAAAGCCTCGACCTCTAAAGGGGCTAGGCCGGAAATGTCTCCGGTTAAATCTTCCGGATCGAAGGACATCTTCGCCAACGCTCTGCTCGCGTCTCTGCCTGCAAACTTCTCGTATGGACCGCCTTGTCCATAAAACATCCTGCAAAAAGGAGATAAAAAAATGAAAGATCTTTTTGGAGAACAGTAAAAAACGATAGATGGATGAACATGGTGCAGGCTTGCAGCTAGTGATTGAAATGGTAATTAGTTGAGCGATCGATTTGGAAGAAAACGAAATCGATATATCGTATCAGAATCCCAGACGAGGATTTAATCGAATATTTATGAATTAGGATATCCAAGAAATGAAGGAAGGCTACCTGCTCTGAGTGACGTCGTAGATTTGGCCCTTGATGGCCATGAGCAGCGGCCTCGTGGGGTCGGACCCGTCGTAAGCCCGGAGCTCCTCCTCCGTCACCGCACCAAGCTGCACCGGCGGTGGTAGCGGCTGCGACGTCCTTATTACCTCTTCCTCCTCCTCCCGCCTCCTCGCCGGTGGCGCCGCCGGCTGTGCGAGGAGGCCGGACACGGCGACGTACAGCGCGGCGGCCACCGCTACGAACGTGAAGAAGGCCGCGGGAGATAGCCCAGTGTTCGCCGCGATGGCCGCCTCCGCCGCCCTCCACCACTCGACCGCAGCGGCCATCGCCATGGACGAGGACGTCACGGCGGTGCAAGAACCGAGCCCGATCCGGCAAGGAGGAGGCAGAGGGAATCAACGCGTACTACCCTAGAGACGGTGGTAACTGGTAAGTGGTAGCAGTCTAGCAGAGCAGGTGGTAACTGGTGGGGAGAGGAGACGGGACGCACGAACTGGCCGCTTTTGGACGGCTCGACGGAGACGGAGGGGAGGGCAAGGGTCGACACGGCTCGGTGCTGACCGTGCCGTGGTGTCAGCCAGGTCAGGCGCACGGACTTTGCTCGCGCCATGTGTCGCGGATCGTTGTGGCCGAAGGCGCACCATCCAGGCGACCATTGCCATACCAGGACGAGGTGACTTAGGCACTTAGCTACAAGCTAACGAGAGCAGCAGCAGGCAGCAGGCAGCAGCAGCAGGCTGTAGCGTGTAGAACCTTGGGTCAGCCTCGGAGATGGACTGGCAACCGCGCGCCCGTCGACCGTCGTGCTTTCCCATTACGCTAGGAGAGAAACCGGAGAAAAACAGGGTGCTCTGGACTCTGGTGGAGACCGGAGGCGCTTAGTCGCGTCGGTCGCACAAGATGTTTGGGACGGGAAAAGAACGTTTTTTAAAAAAAAAACAATTTATGGAATTAATCCTCTATTATTAAAATTTATAAAAATAGACTCCATCCATTCTCTAGATTATAGGTGTCTAAATGGGTTGTGTTGGTGCAATGTTTACAAGTCGCCTAGTCGAACCTAGTCGCCATGGGACCGACTAGGTGACTAATCGCGATTAGTCGTCGACCAGGGCCGATTAGTCGTGTAGTCAGTCCTAGGGTTCTAGCTGAAAAGAATCACTCACCTTAGGAGGCGGATCTTGAGTCTTGACGGCCGGAGCAGGCCGTGCGCGCGGCGTGCCTGGAGCAGGCGTGCGCGCGGCGTGGCTGGAGCAGGCCGTGCGCAAGCCGTGGCTGGAGCAGGCGTGCGCACGGCGTGGCTGTCCGCTGGAGGCTGGACAAGCGACAGCTGGAGGCGTGCGCGCGGGGTCGGTGTCGGCGCGGCGTTAGCTGGAGGCGTGCCGCGTGCGCGTCAGCGCCGGCGTTGGCTGGTGGCGTGCGCGTCGGCGCCGGCGTTGGCAGGCGGTGTGCGTGTCGGCGCGGGCGATGTCTGGCGGCGTGCGGGTCGGCGCGGCGTTAGCCGGAGGTGTGCGGTTGTGCGCGTCGGCTGTGCCCTAACAGAATAGGGGTTGGCTTGGTTGAAACAGAATAGGGGCTGGGCTCTAACCCTAACAGGCCCAGCCAGAAGAAGAAAAAGGCCCGGTGAAATACAAAAATCTAACCTGGTCGCCTGGTCGCCATATTCACCCTAATCGTCCGACTAATCACGATTAGTCGTCGACTAATCGAACGACTAGCTTTCTGGTCGCTCTGATCGGGTCGGCGCGTCTGGTCGTTCCCACAAAACCGACCAGGCCGATTAGTCGCGATTAATCGCGACTAATCGGACGATTTGTAAACACTGTGTTGGTGAGCAATACTAGACACAACCTTAAAAAGCACAACACTAGCAGGGCAAATCCAATTGATACAGTAGTAATGTTGGCCTGGCACTGTGGATGTAGCCTTACCCTCCCTCGTCCTAATCGTTTAATCCCAACAGTACGACTGTTTTCGTGAGAATAGATCTAAATTTTGTCATTATAGTACTAGTGCTAACATTAGAAATGTCGTAGTGCTGACATGGTATGACTAAGCTATAATAGTGTTGTTGCCTAGGTTGTGCCTCATACATGACGACACAATACGACACGATTAAGACGTAGTGTCGTCTCTAATAGTACTAATGTGTGTCACTCATTTATTCATACTAGTCAAAGGCATGTGCTTTGCAACAAAATCTTATTTTATAATAGTTTTTTATTTCCGCGCAAAATACATAAATTAAAAGACTGAAATATAAATACAATTTTCTTTTTCTACTTTTTTATTTTCTTTTTTATTCTTATTTTTTTTTCTTTTCCTCTTTTCTTCTCACGCAATGAAACCTGCGCATGCATGCACAGGGGGCGGGGCACCTTGAGCGCACCTGCGGTTTGACCGGGCGGTTGCACCGGTTTTTTTGAGTGGTTGCACTGGTTTTTTTAGGGTATAAGTTTTGATTGGTTTTTTATGGGAAGTGAGCGCTGCGGGAAGGGAGCCAGCGGACGGACGAGTAAGTCCCCGCTTTAATATAGTTAAGATATACTTTGGACAGCGTTATTTTAAAAACACCCTATAAAAACGGTTTTTTAATACCTAACGAGTGATGTGGTGCGAAACTGAAACATTTTGCGTAGAAACGAAACGATTTTAGAAATATCTACTTTTATGTTAGTATGTTTGCTTTTTTGCCATAACTACGTGTATATGATTTCCGCCTCCTCCCCCCACGCCGGCGACGACGAGCGGCCGCACGCCGGTGCCGGTGCGAAGCCTCGGGTCCGGTCCAGCTGCTCCAACGATGCCGCCTCGGCGCGCGCTTCCGCTCCCGCACTTCACACTCCCGCCGCTCGCCGGGGAGGACCTCCTCTTCGTGACCGCCCTCCGCTCCCACCTCTCCTCCACGCCGCCGCCCGCCACTGCCTCACTCTCCCGCTTCCTCCCGCAGCTCAGCCCCCTCCGCCTGTCACACCTCATCCTCCTCGCTACCCCATCCGAGGTGCCCCACAACCTCCTCGCCTCCCTCCTCCCACCGCCGCCGCCGCCGCTCCCCTTCGCGCTCCTCCTCCACTCCCTCCGCCCGCGCTGCTCTGCCGAGCTCCTCGCCTCCCTGCTCCCCTCCGTCTCTCACCACGCGTTCCCGGACCTCCTCCACCACGTCGTCCTCACCGCCCGCCTCGCCGCCCCGCGCCCGGATGGCGGCAGCGGCGGCGGCGGCGCCGTCCCCGCTCTCAGCGTGCTCTTCTCCGCTTGCGCACGCGGCAAGAAGCTATCCCAGGCAACACTTGTCTTCCGCACCATGCGCGCTCACGGCCTGCTACCGCGAGTCGAGGGCTGCAACGTCTTCATCTCCGCCGCGCTCAGCCTCAAGCGGCCCGAGATCGCCGTGTCGTTCTTCCGGGAGATGCGCCGGTGCAGGATCTCGCCGAATACCTTCACGGCCAACATGCTGTTGCGGGCGTTCTGTGACATGGGGCGGATCGCAGACGCATGTGAGGTGCTCGACAAAATTCCGGAGTGGGGTGTTGATAGGACAACCGTCAGTTTCAACACGCTGATCGCCGCATACTGCAGGGAAGGTGACGATGCAGGGCCTGCGGTGCAGCTAAAGAAGAAGATGGAGCAGCAGGGGCTGGAGCAGCGAACCAGGTGTTGAGTGAGATGAGGGCGAAGGGGGTTATGCCAAACACAATCACATACAACACGCTGATTCGTGGGTATGTGACACTTGGGGATAGTACCACAGCATCTAGGGTTCATGAAGAGATGGCGAGGAACCGAGTGGAGCTTGATATTGTGACATATAACACACTCATTCTAGGGCTTTGCAATGAAGGGAAGATGAAGAAGGTAGAGCATTTGCTTCGGGAGCTTGAGACAGCCAAGCTTGAACGGAATGCGTCAACTTTTTCAGCACTGATTATTGGGTGGTGCAAGATGCAGAACTCAGAGAGAGCACTTCAGCTGTTGAATGCAATGAAGAAAAGTGGCTTCCATCCAAATTACCCTACTTATAAGATGGTTATATCTTCTTTCTGCAAGAACAAAGATTTTGAAGGAGTCATCGATGTGATGAGGGACATGTTGGAGAGGTGCATAGCTCCTGACAAGGCCTTGTTGCATGAATTTTTTGATGATCTCTGGAAGGCTCAAAAGTTACATTTAGCAGAGAGCCTTCAGTCACTGTATAACGGTGTAAAGTTCATTCCTGTTGTCTACTATTCTGGTGATTACAGGAATAAGGATGAAGTGGTAACTAAATGCTAACACACAGAGAAAGTTTTACCTAGTCTATGATTCTACAACTTCTATAATGGCAAATAACTAGTTGTAGGTTATTATCTATGGGGAAATATCCTATGAAATCATTTATATTGGTGCAATCGTATCCAATCTAGATCCAATGGTTATATATGAAAGAGTTAAAAGTAAAAAAAGTGCTAGGTTTCAGGTGGATGCACCAGATCGCTTAATTGCACGATTGCACCAATATAAATGATTGCATAGGATATTTTGCCATTATCTATCCAACGAAAAGGGAGAAGTTAAATCTGATTTAAGAGTGTTTTATGAGGTGCCGTGTGTAAAGGAGTATGTATGTGTGAAAATTCATATAATGTGGCAGTATCTAAACTACTTAATTTTGGGGATTTATCACACAAATAGCATGCTGGATTAGAAATCTGGTAAGTCAACCTAGATAGATAATCTGAGATAAAACCAAACATACATATATATCTTGCTATCTATATTAATCAGTTCTTACTCAACAAAAATTCAGTCAGGTTATATGCTTAAATTAACCAATGGGTGTGCACTAAAAATGTCTAACATAGTTATAGCGTGTCGATTATTATCGTGTAACATGGCATCAATCATCAATGACTTCATTGTTGGCGCAATTACAATGTCGTTGTAGCTCACAAGGCTTCGTCTTATGAAAATAGACTTCAACGACGAAATATGTAATTCTTCCATCCTGTGCGTCTTTGTATTCTATAATTCTGCAAAAGATGTAAGAATCTAAGTTACTAGTAACATTTAAAGTGTAGGAGTATGATATATAATATGTATTATAAGAATATTAAGCGAGTCAATATAAGTAATAACTAAACATATAAAGTGATTACTTGTACTTTCACTATTGTTGAATTTTGCAAAGAATTTACTATGACATCTAGATTAGTGGTTATTGCACGAACCTGAAAAAATAAAGAAAGATTTGTCATTAATTTGATTTTTTTTTTGAAATAGGCCACATGGGCCCGACCTTGTTTGAAGGCCATAGGTGTGTCGGGGATGTGAACGAGAACTTCCCAGGAGGTCACCCATCCTGGTACTACTCCCGCCTGAGCACGCTTAACAATGGAGTTTTGAGGAGATTTGGTGCCAGCTAACTCACATCCCTTTCACCATTAATTTGATTTTGAACAAAATAAACAAGAGACAACGGAGTAATATATAAGCATTTATGACAAGGACTAAATAAAACTTGAATTAAACATGGAAAGTCACATTCAAAATAAATGTGAAAAATATCCACGGAACATCAGTTTAACCCACTAAAGCTACTATGCATTTGGATATGTAGAACTTTTTAAGAAAGAACTTACTCTCCGAAAGTTAGCAACCACCGCAAGTGAAATTAAACCCAACCCTGATCATCCATTAATTGCTTCAGATACTGATCAGTGGGTAAATTAATTTCACTGCCCAGAAAAAAGGGAGAAAAGATGATGAATCTAGCCTAAAAGCAAATCATAATGTAAAATTAATTTGTATTAGCTACAATAATAACCTAAATTAGTATTCTATTTGATGACGTATCTTCTCCTCTGCGGTCAGTTGTGGTTCTTGCTGGACATCTACTAGTTGCTCTTGATGCCAATGAAAAAGGGGCCAAAGTTTTTCTTCTCATTACAATTTTTACGGTTTTAAAATATGTCATCAGCGTGTCACTAACAGATGGGACCTACCACAGTCACTGACAATAATATTTTTCAAATTACAGAAAATTGTAATGGCATATTTACAAAAATTCCATGAAAAAATGGATTTGTACCATACACGGGTGCCTCCAAAAAGGCATGTAATATATTTGGGGAACATAGCTATGTACAAATCCTACATATTATAGGAAGAAAATCAAAACAACTTATGAGAAAATAAAAAATAATTGTTATAAAAAATACATCAACTCCGTGTATCATGGAATCTCACATAACAGGATGCATGTATCCAGATATTGGTTAGTAATACGCATCGCTAAATAATGGTACCGACGTTGGGAAATATGGTGGCAGCGATGGATGATCTAAAAAAGGATATGGTGGCAGTGGCGGAGGCAATTGTGGAACAAACCTGTTCCTGGGATTAGGTTGCATGTGGCGCCATGATCGATGCACATTACGGTGGAATCCCCTATCCCGAGATTGAGGCGCATGTGAGGTACCGTTACGTTGGTTGCATCCGGCTCGGATCGGTTGCATGCGTGGGATGAGACCGTTCTGGTGGCCACAATTGTTGTTGGCTGCATTCGGTTCAGGTTGGATATGCGCACGAGATGAGACCGTTACAGTGGCCATCGTCGTTCCGATAGCTGATGTCGGCACATTCACCGTGTCAGCCATCATGACGCCGTTGTCACAAAACGATGGCCAGTAATCCGTGCCGCCGCCAAGGATAGGGACGTTGACCGTAGTCCTAATAGTAGTGTTAGGAGACGACAATCTTGAAGGCGGCGAAACACTGTTGCTCTCTTTTGACATGTCGTGCGTCGGACGGGTGGGCGTCGGGCGGGTATTAGTAATGTTGGCCTAACATTATGGATGCAGCGCTTGGGCCACCCCTCGTCCAGTAGTACTAACTTTGCCTAATATGATTATTGGACTCACCCTAGAACAGTATGACACCCCTCCCTCATCCTTATCGTTTAATCCCCACAACATGACCATTATTCTGTGAGAATAGACCTACATTTTGTCACTATAGTGCTAGTGCTAACACTAGTCTACTAGACCGATAGTGTCATAGTGCCGACACGTATAACTAAGCTATATTAGTGTCGTGCCTAAGTTGTGCCCCATACATGACGGTACAACACGACATGATTAGGATGTAGTGTCTAATAGTATCGTCTCTAATAGTACTAGTGTTGTGTCGTTCATTTGTTCATCTATACTTTAGACAGCATTATTTTAAAAACACCCTATAAAAACGGTTTTTTAATACCTAACTAGTGATGCGGTGCGAAACTGAAAACATTTTGCATAGAAATGAAACGTTTTTAGAAATATCGACTCTTATGTTAGTATGTTTGCTTTTTTGTCATAACTACGTGTATAATAATTGAGCCTAACATCACATGTCATATATACAAAGTGCGGGAGAAAAAAACCAAAAGTCACTTAAAGTAGTCTCATTGTATACCGACTAATTGTCTGTATTAGATGATTATGATCCTGAAATTTGAGATGAAGTGAGGAGGGCATATTTGTTGAATGGTTCAAATAGAGCACTTGTGCATGTTTTTCTAAAGACATTAGATGGTGCGGTTTGGTAATCCTTTCAACGGAATTGGTTTGATAAATTTGGTTGGTTGGAATATAGTACGACAAATAACACTGCATTTGGTTTCTACCATTTTATTTTCAAAAAACCAGCATAAGCCAACACATTTTCCAGAGATGTATTTTTCAAATAAGGATTTACTCGTAGGGAAAAAATTAAAAATAGTTTTAATTGTATTTATTTAATTGTATAGACTTAGACTTGAATTTTAATTCTAACCTAATCTTTATTTTTATTCTGCAACTGCGTATATGATGTATGCATGATAGTTAGTATTGGTTTCGCGGCCTAAATAGAGCGGCCAGTATCCCTATGCGAACTAAACTACTTTGTACAAAATTCTTGTGATGCGGATATACCGCAAGATTTAATGAGAAGTCCAGCCACGTCATTTCATTCCATGGATGAGTTACTTGGATCTATTTCATTATAATTTTATGATTTTGAATAAATATTATTATAATTCATGTATTTAGATTCATGCCATTACATTTCAGAGAACTTTAAAATATGTTATTACAATTTTAAAGAATTTCGAAATATGTCTTTATAATTTCAGAGAACTACAAGACTACGCTGAAATTGTAATAACATAAATCTAAATATATAAATTGTAATGATATTTCTCTAAAGTCGTAAAATTATAATTACATGAATCCAATTATTCCTTTGGGATTATATAACACTTGCGGTACAAGAAGTCGTTGGAGTCAAAGTTAAAAATTGAACATCATTTTCGGTAGGATATATAACCTTGGCTTTCATTGAATAAACTCTCAAGTAACCACGTCATAATCGAGCCTGCGTACGTACAAGTCAAACATGGCGTCCCCTTGCATACTTGAACGTGCAAGGTATGTTCAATAGTACTGTACACGAAAGTCTTGTATAAACACAGGCAAATAATTCAATTAGTCATGAAATTAAACCAGTCTTTGTACTGGAGATAATGAGTCTCCTTTAAGTAAACTCTATCTATCTCTGGATCTGATAAGCAAATACTTAGTGACCACTAATAATCTTGACTCTAATTATTATTCCAGTTGGCTGCGTGATGCTACTCTCCTGAGACTTCGCCTCAACTTTTACAATCCTGTAGCGAGAAACGTAGGCCTTGTGCATGCATGCTCATATTGATCTAGGGACGTCACGTCAGAGCAGGCATGTTGAAGCTTAGGTGAGCCCGTGAAAGCTCAGGCAGAGGCATGTCACGGTCCAGGAACTGCACGACTTGCCGCGCGCCGGGGCGAGCACTGGGCAGAGGATGCGAGCACAGCAAGCATAGTTTCAGCACCAGGCTTGCTTCTTCCTCGGGGAAATCGCCATGCAGCCGTGGATCCACGGCGTCGGTGACCGTCCCTTGGCACCAACGCTCGAGCACCGTGTCCACGAGCAGGAGGTGATCGCCGTGCGCCTGCAGCGCGTCCTGCGAGACGGGCCTCCGGCCGCAGGCGACTTCCAGCATGAACACGCCGAAGGCGAAGACGTCAGAGGCCTTGGACGGCTTGCCGGTGTGCCCTAGCTCCGGGGCTAGGTACCCCGTCGTGCCGACCACGTGCGTGGTGTGTGGGTCGGTGCCGTGGTCGTATAGCCTCGCGAGGCCAAAGTCGCCGAGCCGCCCGTTCATCTCGGCGTCTACGAGAACGTTGCTCGCCTTGATGTCTCGATGCAGAACCACCATTTCCCAATCCTCGTGGAGATACAGTATGCTCGCCGCGACACCTCTGATGATTCTGAACCTCTGACTCCAGCTCAAAACCGGTCTGTTGTGATCGTACAAAAACTTATCGAGACTACCATTTGGCATGTAATCGTAGACTAACAGCAGCTCACCCTTCCGGCGGGAATATCCAAGTAACTGTACAAGGTTCCGGTGTCGAAGCTGACCAATGCTAACCAATGTTCTAAATAGCCGGCTAATAGCCGCTATTTAGCTGGCTATAGCCTTTGTGGAGGTCTAAGGCTAAGCGAAGCACTGTTTAGCTCTAAATGAAATTAGCCGCTAATAGCTTTATTTAGCCCGCTAAAAACACAATAATAGCCTTATTTAGCCCGCTAAAAAATATTTCAATGCATCAAGCTTCACATTCAGATGATTTTGGGTATGTGTAGATCAATTTATGTTCCATGGTTTATTAATTTTATTTTATAACTTAATGTTTGTTAGTTTGTTAGACAATGGTTCAATGCCTTTTACAAGTATTGTTAAATTTGTATGCATATTGATCTGTTATTGAACTATCAGATTATGCTTATGTATTGAACACTCCATCTATATTGTTGATATTATATTTGCATGATCATTGTTGTTCAAATGAAGGCATGACATATTTTTTTCTCAAACCGCTAAATGATTTAGCTCGCAGCTATAGCCGGCTATAGCCTTTATAGCTTTTCCAGAAGCTTGCCGCTAAGGAGCTTAGCCAGACATTTAAAACATTGATGCTAACCACCTCGGCTATGAACTCCTTCATTCCCTGCCTCGACTCATGAGACACCTTCTTCACTGCAATGTCAGCTCCAGACATCGGAAGCACTCCCTTGTACACGCTGCCAAATCCTCCAAAGCCAAGTAGCCGCTCATCGGAGAAACCGTTGGTGGCGTGGAACAAATCCTTGTATGAGAATCGGTGCGGCCCGAATGCAACCTCCCATTCCTCTTTAAGCTCCGCATACTTGCGTCTTCTCCGGTGAATCATGAAAATTGTGATGGCCAATGCCGCCGCCGACGCCGCCGAGGCGATTGGCAATAAGATCTTTAGCGTGTTGGACGGGGCCCTGGCAATGGTGACCGGCAAGGCCGGCAGCTTGGAAATGTTTAGCGGTGGAGCTGGCCCGTCGTCCATCTTGAAGCTCCAGGCTAGCACGTAGTGGCGGCTTGCGACGACGCCGGTGGACGACGAGAAGCCGACGTAGGCTTCGTCTTCGATGACGGCCGAGAGGTTCACGGTGGCGGAGAGCAGCGGTGTCTTCGGCTTGGGCAGCTCGAGAGGTGCCATGGTGACGTTGACCAGCGAGGCGCGCGCGTCGAAGTCCACCCACACCTGCGCCGCCGTGCGGTTGAGCAGGCTCATGTTCCTGAACGCGCCAGTGCGGTCGTCGTAGTAACCCGCGTTGTCGGCGGTGACCGACGCGAGGCCGTCCACGTCGATTCCGACGTGGTTGTCGCTCATGTCCCCGAACTCGGCGTTGACGATGGTGTCCAGCTCGACGGCCAAGAAGTGGTTGCTGGCGTTGCCGTTGTTGCGCGCGTTGGCCAGGCCCATGTACTGGCTCTGCAGCGCCGTCGAAAAGTCGCGGCTCTTGGCGACGACGAAGGCTAGGCCGGGGCTGCTCAGGTCGGTGTACTCGCTGATGATGCCGAACACGAACGCCGTCGAGAAGGACCGCACGGGATATGAGCCGCCGCCGCCGCCGCTCGGCGCTTGGTGGAAACGTAGACGGGAAGGGTAGAAGGCGTGACCTTTCAGCAGGGTCGTGCCGTTCGTCAGCATGAGGAGGCCGTCCGGCGTGACCACGGCCGTGCCGTCGAGATTGAGGTTACCGCCGGCGAAGCCATCGAAGGTGAACTGGTCAATGGCCGATGCTAAGAAGCTGAAGCTCTGAAGGCATAGGAAGAGAAGTAGCAGAAGGGACTGCATGGTTGGTTCGGAATTCCGCATGTCATTTGCAATTGGACCTAACTTGGATTCTGTACTTCAGCTCTAGTTGCATTCTAGTACGAAGAACTAAGAAGAATCAAACAAAACTGGAATTATTTTAGTTTGATTAAGTGTTTAATTACTCCAAGAAACTAAGGTCGTCAGTGTTATGTTGACGTGTGAAGATGTCAAGGTCGACGACGAGTAGTCGAGTACGATGGGTTGAAAAATGCAAAATTATAATGATTTTTTTAGAGAGAAACATTAGGATGATTCGGTTGCTTCATATCTTGAAATTGTGTGATCTGCTTAAATGTTCCGAGTGCATTCTTTCTGCGAATACATACTTTTTATTTCAGCTCTTCAATTACAATCCTCTATTTAGGCATGTTTGGTGCTTATTTTTAGGGACTAAAATTTGCTTTTTTGTATGGACTAAAGTTTAGTCATCTTGTTTGGACGTATAAATTAAACATCATTTAATAAGGGATTCATAAATGAAGATAGAGTGTGCATGATACTTTTAATCCCTATAAGCAACTTCCAAGGGACTGATGAACTAAACTTTAGGGATTGGGATTGTTTATTTTTGGGACTAAAGTTTAGTCCCATTTAGTCCTTTAAATCTCAAACATCATTGCTTATGGGGACTAAACTTTAGGGAATAAATGGTGTTTGAGATTTAAGGGACTAAATGGGACTAAACTTTAGTCCCTAAAAAATAAGCAATTCCAATCTAAACGGGGCCTTACTTCTAATATGAGTAGTGATATTATGATGTTATGAATCATTTTCCTAACAGATTTCAAGGATGGCAATCTAGAAGCTCATTGCTGGCCACCAGTGGTCAATGCCTACAGTAGACTTCTCGGCCCCGAGTAGCCATTCATCACTAGTTGTTTAAGGATAGTCCTAAGCACCGTTTCGTTTTTAGGTAGTATTCTATTAATATGACATCATATAAAAATCATACCTATAAGGCTATAATACTGATTTATTAACATTTAATAAATATCTAATAAATATGGAAAACATGTGAAAGAGACGTGAGTAAGTTAATACTGGATCACATAAAAACTACGACGTTAAACACACTCCGACAAGGATTTTTTTAAATAATAATATTTTTTTGAAAAAATTTCAAACGTGTATAACATTTTCAAAAATTTATAAAAATAGGTAGCTGTCAGCCGACTAAGTACCGACTACCGCCATGTAGTCCCTGGATCGACCGATAATCGGCCAACTTAGGTCATGTCAGTGCAATGCAGTAACAACTTTTTGGGTCGACTCAAGTAAGATCAGCGCGAGTAGTCCAATCAACACAGCAAGAGTGTGTGAGGCTAACATAGCCTGAGTTGGCCTATGAAGCGGTGATTCCTGCCAAAAAGTTGCATGCAAAGGGTTGTGCTTGTACATAAACCGTATTCAATTGATTTTCTGCCAACGTTTTTCTGGGCAAGCAAATAGGACAGCCGCTCCTTATTCTAGTATAAAAATATAATATTCTGCGCTTACCTGCAAGCACTATGACTATTGAGAGGAAGTGCATGCCCGTAGCTTTACATGGAGAAAAAGAAAGTTGTTTCCTTTTTTGGCATGCTGTTGAGGACTATTGACAGCAGTCGGCACGAAAAAAAATCTAATTGTCGGAACGTGACATCAGTGAAGTGACCAAGTACAATTATATATTTTTATAATTTTTTGAAATTATTATATATATTTAATTTTTAATATATATATTATTTTAAAAAATTCCTTAAACGAGAGTAGTACTTTCAATTAAAGTTGAGACTTGGTGGCCTTCTCCCATAAAAAAATCGTGCTTTCAAATAAAACTACACATGTCTTCTTAAAAAATATGTAAAACACCATCATGTATTTCTCATTTCCAAGCTTCTTTAAATGAACTCCTAATCTTGATGGCTCACGGAGAATCAGAGGGAACTGTCGAGCTTACATCAGTGGAGCCGAAGAGCCGTGGGCTGCACACGCCCGTTGCGAAAACGTTTGATGAGAAATGAGCTACTATGTAGTCGGTTTCGACAACTATAGAGTACAATCACTTATCTATACGGTTGAATTTTGATCTGATGGGTATGAGAGGAATTTCATTGATGGACTCCGCATATGGTGGGATCCACCTCCACACCCTTAAAAAGCCTTCACACTGTTTGATTGTGACTGCCCTCTGCAATCTAGTGCGGATGGAGCTGTTTCCTTTAGAGCATCTCAATTGTATTTGCTACTCCCTCCTTCCCGTATTTAACTTCGCCTAAGCGTTTTAGAAAAAATTATAAATCTCCATCGTATTCTATATGTATTACTACTTGTACTACTACTTGGTTCAGCACACGAGGTGGCAACGTGTGTACTCGTGCTGCATAATGATGGTCTCAGCACCACTTTCAACAACCAGCAATGATATGGACTCTGCATGCAACACTTCACTCCTTTCTAGGAAAGTAGCATGCAGTTTGCTAAGAATAGTTGCTACATGCATAGAAAGTATTTAGAGCCTATTTGGTTCTTTAGGGACTAAATTAAACTTTAGCCCCCTCCTTTTTACATGATTAAATTTTAGTCCCTCCCTATTTGATTCTAAGGACTAAAGGAGGGTGAGGACAGAGAGGTAAGTAGAACTTTTAGTCCTTTTAGCAAGGTTTTGGAGACTAAAGGGCTAAAGTTTAGTCCCTAAACATTAGCAGCCACAAACCAAACACCTCCTTAATGAGAGACCATGTAATTGCTACATGCAAGGAGAGTACTCTTTTCCTTAGCCACTGTTCTATGAGCTTAGGCGATGTTGAATACGGGAAGGAGGGAGTATCACACTTGATATCTCTAAAATAATAAGTATGTTCTAAAAAATATCTCTATTGTACTTTCTACTTGATTTATTTTAGGTGGCTTGTTATTCTTCTCTTCACACTTACTATATCTAGCAAGTCAACCAAATTGCTATTCCATTAAGAGTTGAGTTTGTTTAATTATTTTTATTTTCTTTGTATGTATATAAATTAATAAAATATAGCTACATTTAAATAGGAAGTCATATTTAAATACATTGGAGTGAATAGTAAAATAACAAATCAATTTGAATAAAAAAAATTATTATTGTTATGAATAACAAATTAAAAATAATTAGGTGTGGGCGCTTCCGCACGATCGCGCCGGTCTCTGGCCGTCGTCGTAGGTCTCGTCGGCACAGCCACCGGGAGGCACGAAGAGGGCACGCACAGGCGGCTGGGCGGATTCACTGTTTCTCTGGGACTTTTAGTCGTGTCGAGGAGTATTTCTAGTGGGCAATACATTCATCGCTCGGTGTCGGGTGGTTCAAAGGCCGAGGGACAATGGGCCTTCGCCGAATATGTCTCGTCAAGAAAAAAGCTTGGCCATATAAAAAGTCAAAGCATGAACGGCCAACAGTAGTTGTCACGAATTCTCGTTGTAGTGGATATTTTATTGGTAGATTAAAAAATTATTTTAAAACATATATGATAAATTAGAATCTTATTAATAATAAGAAATTAATTAATAAAAAATCTTGATTTCAAAGCATATGGTATATAAACAGATAAAGAAGTGTAATTGATTTTTTAAATAAAGTTGGAGAAGTTAAATTAAAATATCTTAAGACGGAGATAGAGATGTATTCGTAGGGTACACAGTTTGCTCTGGGACTAGACTTGTGTAAATAAATAATTATATCTACGCCCGATTCACAGTTCAAAAACTATCTTCTCAAAATCTCAGCTGTAAAAAGAGTAAGGCACAATGTTATCTCTTCTTCTTAACTCTTGTCTAATTAGTATTCCACTTTATATGCTCTCCTTTTATTCTTTACCTAAGGGTGTTAGGAAAAGAATGGATTATTTTAGATCTAAGTTGTTATGGCAGGAGGATCAAGGGACAAGGAAATATCATTTGATGAAATGGCCTGTGATTTAGATGCCTAAAGATGCTGGGGTCTAGGGGTTTTGAATTTTGAAACTATGAATGTGGCACTGTTGGAGAAGTGGTTGTGGAATTTAAAAAATAGGAATGGTTTATGGCAAGAAGAGTTGAGGAAAAAATATTTGAAAGGGAAACCATTGTCCCAAAACAAACAGGATTGGAGACTCACAGTTTTGGGGTGCTCTTGCTGAAATCAAGCCCTTGTTTATGAATTTTTGTGTTAAGAGGGTGGGCAATGGAGAGAGAATACTTTTCTGGGAAGATAAGTGGCTGGGAAATTATTCCCTGGATGAAAAATTTCCTGATCTTTCTGATGTGACATTGTCAAAAAGAATCATTGTGGCGACAGCTTTGGGAAACAATTTGTCTAGAGTTCGTTTTAGAAGGGATTTGATTGGTACAAGGCGACTGGCTTGGAACAAAGTGAAAGAGAGCTGCAGATTGATTGACTTAACAGATGAAAACGATTCTTGTGTGTGGGTTTTGTCTAGCAAAGGAACATTCAGTGTGAAATCGTTCTACACTGCTTTAAAAATACAGAATGTGTGCAAAAAGGTAGACGATATCTGGAATTTGAGAATACCTTTAAAAGTTAGAGTTTTCTTATGGTTGGCTACTAAAAATAGGATTTTAACTCTGGATAACTTGAAAAAAAAAGAGGTTGGAAAGGTAATCATAGTCGATGTTATTTGTGTGGCAAAGAAGAAACGGTGCAACACTTGTTTTTTGACTGTGTGGTTGTTCGTTTTATATGGAGGCTTATCAAAATTTGTTTTGATGTCGGGCCTTTCCGAGATATGAAGCATCTGTGGCAATTTTGGTTTAAGCAGCTGCGTAGACGTGATAAAGAGACAACAGGTGTTGGCTTAGCGGCTCTGTTTTGGAGCATTTGGAAATACCGCAATGATGCTTGCTTCCGAAAGAAACATCTTAATGATCCGATTGAGCTAGTAATGTCTTTTTGTTACTGGATTTCAACCTGGGCTATTTTACAGAGATCGGAGGAAAAGGGAAGAAGTCTAACAGCGGGAGTACGTCTACTCGAACGGGTGGTATCTGAAGCCTTTGTCGGGCGATTTGGGTGGAATTTAACAAGACCTCTGCTGGTGGGATGACCCCGGAATTGCTGTTACATTAGGGAAGAACTTGGAGTAGCGTTACTTTTTTGCTTTAGAAAACCTTTCCCTGTTTTTTGTGGTCTACAGTGGCCTTTGTGGTTGGTTGTGAATTGATATGTGAGTGGGTTGATACCTATTTTGTTTCCCTTCAATTCGGTGTGTGGTTTATCTTTTGTCTCGTCTGTAAGAACTCTGTTACTAGCTTCATTGTCGTTTCCTTAATGGAAATGGGGGAGATCTTCTGATCTCTCTTTTTCAAAAAAAAGTCATCTCACCACACGACGCGACATAAGGATTTTTTTCAATAATATTTTTTTTAAAAAAATCAAATGTATACGATATTTTCAAACATTTACAAAAATAGGTACTTGTAGGTATTTGATGGGTCGACTCGTGTCATGTGACTCCGATTCGGCAGACACAGGGTAGGTTGGCGCGAGTCGACCGTTCAACGACCGACTCACGTTTTCACGAAGTAGAACTAGCTTGGCGGTTTAGAGGCTCTCCTCTGGACTAGCCGGCGTGGGTTTGTTCATGCTTCTTCATATTTTTATTGATTTTTATTTGGCATGTGTCTGATATTTTATAAGTTTAGCATAATATTTTAACTATTTATATTAGTAAAAAAATATAATTAAATTTATATTAGAACACTTTAAAAAATTCAGAAATTTAAAAGTTTATTTCAAAACTATAACATCATAGTAGAAATAAACTTTTAAATTTCTGATTTTTCTACAAATTTTTGAATTTTTTTGAAAGTGTAATAAAATAATTTTTCAATCTTTCTTTGAATCTAAAATTTGAAAAACTTGGAAGCTATAAAACCATATTTGAAATGAACTTTTGATTTGCAAAATCTGGAAGCTATAAATTTTTCAAATATGGTTTTATAGCTTCCAAGTTTTTCAAATTTTAGATTCAAATAAAATTTGAAAATTTATATTAGAACACTTTCAAAAAAAATCAAAAAATTTTAGAAAATTCATAAATTTAAATTTTTATTTCTACTCCGATGTTATAGCTTTGAAATAAACTTTTAAATTTCTAAATTTTTTTCGAAAGTGTTCTAAAATAATTTTAATTATAATTTTTTACTAATATAAATAGTTAAAATATTATACTGAACTTATAATAGATCGGAGGCACGCCAAAGAAAAATCAATTAAAATATGAAGCAAGCGGGAATCAAACCCACACCGGCAATTCCAGAGAAGAGCCCCTTAACGGCCAAGCTAGTTCTGCTTCTTGGTTTTTATTTTACAATATGTATACTTGTTAAATATCCCCAAAACAGGGTATGCTAGAAGGTTCGTCGTTGATCAGGTCGCTCAGGCCACGTGAGTGCCAGTTGGTCGTTGATCGGCTGACTCGCGCTGACGTGGCCTAAGTCGGTCGAAAGAGTCATTGTCATGGCCACATGGGTCTAAGTCGACTAATGATCAGCCGACTCCACTGACGTGGCCTGATTCGGTTGACTCATGACCATGTGGTGTTAGTCAACCCATCAAGTGCCAGCAATCACTACAACAATCCAGGAAAATTTCGTCGGCCAAAGCCGACGGAAGTTAGCCCTTTCCCGACGGAAGAAACTAACTTCCGTCGGCAAAAAGCTAACTTCCGTCGGCATTTGGCCGACGGAAGCGGGTAGACGGAAGTTAGCTAACTTCCATCGGCAGCCGACGGAAGTTAACAGGAAATTGGTAACTTCCGTCGGCCAAATCCTAGCCGACGAAAATTACTTTTTTGTTTTTTCTTTTTTCTGTCGAAATTGGGCCAATAACTTCCGTCGGCTAATGTTGACCGACGGAAGTTAACTAAAAATCCAAAAAAAAAGAAAATTTGAAATTTTGCTGCTCTGATCAGTAAAAATTATACTGTGAAAGTGCCAATGTGAATCCCTAGAGCTGTAGGGTTTTCTTCTGATCTACCAGCTGGTCCAAAACATATATAATTAGACATGTGACAGCCTCCTTAATCTATGGTCAGTATGCCTCTCTATAAAACTCTGTGAGCTACTGAAATAAATACTGCACTCCATTTACAGGTACATGAAGACACTCATCAAGCAACTCAAAAATATTTTTTTCACCTTGATACAATTCAGCTCCATAACCCAGCTACTTCCACCCAAATGCTAATGAGAGTAACAATGGAATGGAGTGAACACAAGTCATACTTCAGATTTCATCGTCTACCAAATGCTCTAATCACTCCAAGCAAAGGTTCTCCATGTACTGCATTCCAAATACTGGTGTCACACTCAAAATTATGTATGGTGTCTCTCTTTATTCTTCTGTATAGATATAGAAAGCTAGTTACATGCAGCAATTTAAGGCTCACCATGGGTCTTTTAAAGGCGATAACATTCAGGAAAAGGTATGTCCATATGAACCAACCCATAACTAAAAAACTTAGCAAGGCCTAGAACATGCCATCATGATTTAGATATGACATATAAAATGACAAGTGTATTTTGAGAACTGAAAAATCAAACTCAAACTTCTAAAATAAATACATGTTCCTGATGGTCCATATAAAAGAACCCCTTTGGGGGGACGAATGCCCAACCTTTGGAACCGATCTTTGTGTGTCATTGGCAAAACAATTGCCTCCACGAGCTCTTGGATCTATATTCAATAACACAAGATGAAAAGGATTAGAGAGAGTGAAAAGGCAAAGGGGCATGGAAATGTAACATGCTATTTGCATTGATTGATTAGAAATAGTTATGTGCAAGCAAGACAAACCTGTTTGATTAGAACCTCCATTAAGAACAGTGATAGATCCACGTGAAGAAGCAAGTTGCCGGACCTCCATAGCCAAGTTACGCACCTAAATGGACCAATGTGTAAGCTCTACTACTCTAGCTTCACAAAATTCAACAGGAAAGTGTATGAAGATAGGCAAATCGTTTGATCAACAATGCCAATAAAAAGGAATATTCAAGGAATATGTTTGTCGTTTCATACGTCGCAACACTGCAACAGTTTAAAACATGCGTGCAAAATACTAAATTATGTATGATATTACAAGACCAAAAGGCCCAGCTTCCTGTTATCGCACACTTGTGTTGTGGCTTGTAGTAATAATTAATATTAAGACAGCAGTTATGCACTTCCAAAAACACTCAACAGTTCACTCCGAATGTCCAAATGTGAACTCAACAATACATATCACATCACAATATAAACTTATACATAACAGCAAGAACAACAGTATTTTTGAAGTTAGATTTTCCCGAGTAATAATAAAAATACCAGCAGAACTGACTATCAAGATAATGTGGACCATTCACCATTGTCATTTGGAAAACAATAAGGTCAGCAAACTAACACAATTATTTGCGGGTCAAAAATGATTAACTTTTGAAACTAGAGAATCAATAGATGTTTCTACTTTTGACATGGGGTCTGGTGGGGAAGCTATTGGAACGAACTAACAGCAACGGAAAAAGGCACAACCATGACGAATCCGACCCATTCCTCAGCTAATATACTGCTAAAACACCTACGGCTACGACCCTTTCCCCTTGTGCCCCTTGTCCAGTATCTCCTGCAAGCCTGCAAGGGACGGATCATCAGAACCAAACCAACCATCCAAAACCGCCGTCGCCGTCGCCACGGCCACCTAGCCCTCCCTCCCCTCCCAGGATCATGAGCTGCGAGATCATGTCCCGCACGACGCACCTGGAGCTCATCGAGGATCTCGGCGAGGCGGCCGTTGCAGAGTACGACGGAGCCGGCCACGCCGGCGCCGATGAGCACGGCGACGCGGGTGAGGCCCATGACTGCCTGAGTCATCACCATGGCCTTTCGCGCGCCGCCTCCGCCTCCGCCGCGGCGTACGAGGATGTGGCGGCGGGGGGAACGAAACCCTAGCGCGGGCTACGTCTTCGAGGCGAGGTGGAGTGAGCCGTGAGCTGTCTTGGGGGAATGGGAGCTCAAAGCGGTGGCCGGTGGGCGGAGGTCAGCGGGGCGGAGGGTTTAGGGTTTCTAGATTGGGCGCGAGTGCGAGCGGGAGATGGGGAAAGTGAGGAGGACGCGAGTGCGGGTGGGAGATGGGGAAAGTGAGGAGGGCACGCGCGCGGGGCAGACCTAATCTCCAGATAACTTTCGTCGGTTTATTGAGAATGCCGACGAAAGTTACGTAACTTTCGTCGGCTTTAGGGAAAGCCGGCGGAAGTTAAGTTAATTTCCGTCGGTTCATTTTGGCTGACGGAAATTATATAACTTCTGTCGGCTTTCAAAAATGCCGACGGAAGTTAAAAAGCCGACGAAAATTTATTATTTTCTTGTAGTGAATTACTTATTTTTGTAAATGTTTAAAACTACTATACACATTTGAAATTTGTTAAAAATATATTATTTTTTAAAAAATGGCATAAGTATTTCAGCGAGACGAGGAGAGCTTGCGCCAATCTCTTTCTGTATAGCGAAGACGGAGGATGGCGACATCACAATTTTTATAGAGATAACATGCAAAAATTAGTTAATATATCATGCAACGCAAATTTAAAATATCTTAATTTATGTCTCGGGCTTACATGCATGCAGATATTTTCCCTAATTAAGGCAATCAATCTGATAAATCGTGCAAATCATGCAAGCAACATATATCTTGGGAACTATTACAATTGAAAATCTTTAATTTGCACAACCGACCTGAGCCTTGTATTTTCAGAACTTGCCTTGCGTCCCTCCATTATTTATGCAACTCTTAATCTTAATGGTATGCACTTGTTCATATTGTTTTTAAATAAGCGTATTTGTTCTCGGTTCAATTATGAGACTACTTTATTGTTATATATCTTCTCATTAACTTTTGCATTGGTCTCCTTGAGATATAGCATGCATCGACCAACTAACAAATTAAAACTACAGCCAACATGCATGCACGGATGGAAATCCCTGGAAAAGGTGAAACATGCGAGGATGTCAGATGGATTAATTGTGTTTATATTATTTTAAGCACAATCAATAACTAATCTAGATTAGTTTTAAGTATTAAACTTCGTAAGAAATAACGGAGGTAATGTAACCGACTAATAAATTTTTGTGAATCTCTCCTACGTTTATGTGTTATTGCTTTTCTAGATGAACTTTAGAAAATCTAGTAGCTTTATGTTTTCTTCTCCTATTCATTGTGTTTGTTGGTGATTGCACTATTTCTAATGGCTAGATAACTCTACTTATTTTTGATTGTTGTCTTTAATACTATAATTTCTCTGTTATCCCTAGTGGTTCATGAGATGATTATTTTTATTTACTTTTTTGCTAATTTGTAAGTCATACACAAGCATAAAGTTGTTTACCTACTATGCTAATAACATCTTTGTCTACTATAACTTACAAGAAAAGACTATTTATTAATAAAATAAATATTACACAAAATATTACATAATTTTTTAGGTGACAATTTTTATTTCTTTAACTCTCACACTATTCAATTGGTAAAGAGGGGAGGTGTATTTATTTATAGATTTATACGACCCTCGGATGATTGACAAGTGACAACATATGAGCTATTGATTTGATTTCCACACTCGTTTGTAAAAATATCTTATCTTTAAATTCTTCTCAAGTTGCTATGATGCTAAAGATTCTGCACATTTTTACCTAAATATTTGTAGTCATGAATATATGAGAAACTTCTATAAATCTTTTTCTTCACAACTGATTTAATTCGAGTTCATATGCAACCTAAAAAATCCAAGAAGAAATAAATAGAAAAATTAGCATTCGGTTTCTATCCTAGATATAGGACAAGAGGCTAGCTAACGGCACACGACGCCTAGCATCCTTGCTGCCGTCTCCACGCCCGCTCACCATGCCCACGTCTCGTCGTGTGCGCGCCATGCAGATCGCCACCACCATAAACCTCACGCATGCGACGCGCTGCTCACAGTGAACGGGTACTCAAGTCTACAAGGGTCCAAAGTCTTCAGCTACGTCGAAGATTACTCTAATCCTTTCTTATTTCTTGTGGAGTGTAATATTCTTTACGTAAATCTTGATTTCAACGTAGCAAAATTTACAGTTTACATCAAATTATAGTGCATCCTAGGAAATATATAAAATTATAAAATGTTTTCTATTTTTGATCAGTATTATGTAAAATATACTAACAACAATAATATTTAATTAGTTTTATTAAATTTACTATAAAATATATTTTAATAATTTATTTATTTGATATTACATGTGTTTATATATTTTCTATTTAAATGTAACCAAAGTTTTAAAAACTTTGGCTTAATAAAAAATTAAATAATAGATAATATCTGAATTACTATAAAAGTTAAATGTATATAAAATTAACTAAATTTACTATAAAAGTTTTCTATTTGTTTAAAATTTTCAAAATTTCTGAATTTCATCTATCTATCTCGGTGATGATCGGATTTTTTCCTTGGTCGAATCCGGAACCCTATCATGTCCAGAACGAGATCCTCTAATGTCACCTCGACCAACGTTACTCTACAGTCGAGATCAAACACCATTCGTTGTAAATCGAGTGGCTGCCACATTTTAATTTTAAAAATAATTTTTAATTTTTAAGTTATAGGAAATATTAAAATATTTAATATTTCTTATAACTTAAAAATTAAAAATATTTATTAAAATTAATTTTAATATTTTTAATTTTAAAGGTATAGGAAACATTAAAATATTTTTAATTTTAAAAGTATAGGAAATATCAAAATTAATTTTAAATCTCTTTTAATTTTAAAAATAATTTATAATTTTTTAAAATATTTAACTTATCTTTAAAATTAAAAATATTTAAATTAATTTTAATATTTACTATAACTTAAAAAAATAAAATTTGTTTTAAATTTAAAAATATTTTATTAAAAATAATTTTATTTTTTATTTTAAGGTATAAGATCCTATACGTTTAAAATTAATTTTAATATTTCCTATACCTTTAAAATTAAAATATATTTATAATTTCCTATACCTTTAAAATTAAAAATTATTTTAAAAAATAAAATGTGGCAGCCCGATTTGCAACTAGTGGTGTTTGATACGATTGTAGAGTAACCTCGGTTGAGGTGATGATCTCGTTCCTATCATGTTCCGTCTGTTTCGGGATATGGACCTATATATGTGGAAACAGATTCTCTGTGACGCCCACGCACATGCAGATACCATCTGCAACGTCGTCAGCAGCCGCACCGATGCCCTTGCAGATGTCGTCTGTGATGTTGTCGGAGCATTCACCGGTTCACGCCGGTTAGGGGCAGGGATTTGGGATTCAGACTGAATGGTCTGAAATTCACCAAAATTCGCTCATTTCGGTGAGTTTCGAATTAGTATAAACCGGTCAATGTTTTTTAATATAATTTGAATTTTTAACCTAGTCTAATATCCACACAATTCTACCAATGCATCCCTTACATATAAAACTCTAGAAAACTAGTAGCTTCATGTTTTCTTCTCATGTTTATTGTGTTTTTTGGTGACTGCACTGTTTCTAATGGCTAGACAGCTGAACTTTTTTCTGATTGTTGTTTTTAATACTTCAATTCTCTCTATTATCCCTATTAGTTGATGAAATAGTTTTTTATTTACTTTTTTTTGCTAGTTGTAAGTCACACACAAGCATAAGGTTGCTTACCTACTATGTTAATAATCACTCCGTCTACTATAACTTACAAGAAAAGAGTACTTATTAATAAAATAAATATTACAAAAGAGATTACATAATTATTTAGGTGACTATTTTTATTTTTTTACTCTTACACTATTCTATTGGCAAGGAGGGAAGGGTGCATTTATTTATAGATTCATAAGACCGTTGGATGATTGAGCTATTCATTTCAAAAAATATCTCATATTTATATTCTTCTCAAGTTGCTATAACACTCAAGATTCTACACATTTACCTAAATATTTATAGTCATTAATATATGAGAAACTTCTATAAATCTTGATCTTCTCAACAGATTTAATTCGAGTTCATATGCAACCTAAAAAATCCAAGAATAAATAAATATCTAAATTAACATTCGGTTCCTGCCTTGGATATAGGACAAGAGCCTAGCATCCTTGCCGCCATCTCCACGCCTGCTCACCGTGCCCACGTCTCGTCGTGTGCGTGCCATGCAAAACTCCACCGTCATAAACCTCACGCATGCGACGCGCTGCTCAGGGTGAACGAGTACTCGAGTCGACAAGGGTCCAAAGTCTTCGGCTACGTCCAAGATTACTCCTTTCTTATTTCTCGTGGAGTGTAATATTCTTTACGTAAATCTTGATTTTGACGTAGCAAAATTTACAATTTACACTAAAATTATTGTGCATCCTACGAAGTACATAAAATATACTAACAACAATAATATCTAATTAGTTTATTAAATTTACTATAAATATATTTTAATAATTTATTTATTTGATATTACATGTGTTTATATATTTTCTCTTTAACTGTAACCAAAGTTTTAAAAACTTTGGCTTAATAAAAAATTAAATAACAGATAATATCTGAATTACTATAAAAGTTAAATATATATAAAATTAACAAAATTTACTATACAAGTTTTCTTTTTTAAAAATTTTGTTACAATTTCGGTCAAATTTTGTTCAAAATTTCCAAAATTCCTGAATTTCGTCTATCTCAGTGATACCGAATATTTTCATGTGTTGAATCCCACAACCTTGGTTGGGGGTGTTGGAACTAGCCAGAAGCCTAAGCCTCACCCGAACACTCAACACTCGCGCCCATATCTGAGGAGGAAGATGGACAGTATAATTTCCGGCGACGAACGCCGCAGCCGCCAAACAACATGTTTCTTCCTAGGGGAAGTATCCTGTGCACATCGGCTGGCCGTGCACATGGTGCACATGTGAGATCTCCACCTTTAATCTGTAATCCAACGAACAACAGTAGCTGGGGGTTATCGCAAAATGACAGAATGAGAGAGGTGGAAGGTGTTTTCTGCAAAATGATCTGATGGAGCTGTTATCCGTTGGATTACAGATTAAAGGTGGAGATCTCACATGTGCACCATGTGCGCGGCCAGCCTATGTGCATAGGATACTTTCCCTTCTTCCTATTCACATTGCGCTCAACATGAACAAATTGATTACACGAACATTTTGTAGACTCGACGCTTGACCAACTGCCCTCCCGTCTCTCACACACACGTACGCAGAGCTCCTTGTGCATGCTCCAAGTTTACCGCAAGTTATGCCAACTCTAACCTCAAATGCCATGCATGCAACTAACCCTGCACTACTACTCCACAACTCACGCACGCATACATGTAGTACCTGGTCAAGACTCTAACTAACGCACGCACATGCAAAACAGGTTAAGCAAGATTATTCCTAACAATCTTCCCCTAATCTTGACTTGCCTTCTTGTCGTCGGGTAATCGCTATCACCGGAGTTGTTGCTCTTCATCATCGTCACCGCCACGGCTGTCGCCTCCAGACTCGACGTGAACCCATCAACATGTCTCTTCTCCGCGTGAGCGCACCCACAGTCCTCTTCCTTGTCTCCGGCGACACACGCCGTTGCGGCCGCCTCTACGGCCATCTTTTCGACGCACAAACGCCTCCTCCAAGCGATACACGTCCGTCACCGACGAACGCCATCTTCTTGTGTGGCGTACTCACGCCCGATCGCACGCACGATCACAGCTCCGATCGCCCACACGATCTCCACTCCACTGATCGCTCTGACGATCACCCACGCGAATGCTACGCGCGCATACACGCAGTCCGGTGCACACACGCCTATCTTGATCGCCACACGATCACCTACAATGGCTGCACGCAGACACACGCCTCCGCACCCGACACACACGTGCACCGCGTTCTGGCTCGCACACACGGCCAGTCGCGCTCCACACATGCACAGCTTCTCCTCCACGCCGACGGCTGCCGCTCCGCACGTCGCCGCCGCGCGCCACCATCTGCTTTCTAGGCGACACACGCCGAACTTCGTATTCTCTGCTGGCGACTCCCTCAGCGACACACGCTGGGCTTCTCCGCCAGCGGCTCCTCGATCCTGTGACAAACGATGTCTTCTCTGGCTCCGGCGACACACGCCGTCGAGCGCATCACGCTCGGCAGGATCGACACACGATCAACTGCCAGTGCCTCCATCTGGTGATCACGCGCGGGCCGACACACGACCGAGCGAACTCACTGCAACCGGCATCTCTCGACGCCATCACGCCGCCGGCCACCACCAGCGCACCTCCGTCGAAACTCGAAACTGGCTCTGATACCAATTGTTGGAACTAGCCAGAAGCCTAAGCCTCACCTGAACACTCAACACTCGCACCCATATCTGAGGAGGAAGATGAACAGTATGATTTCTGGCGACGAACGCCGCAGCCGCCAAACAGCCTGTTTCTTCCTATTCACATTGCGCTCAACATGAACAAACTGATTACACGAACATTTTGTAGACTCGACGCTTGACCAACTGCCCTCCCGTCTCTCACGCGCACGTACACAGAGCTCCTTGTGCATGCTCCAAGTTATGCCAACTCTAACCTCAAATGCCATGCATGCAAATAACCCTGCACTACTACTCCACAACTCACGCACGCATGCATGTAGTACCTGGTCAAGACTCTAACTAACGCACGCACATGCAAAACAGGTTAAGCTATTCCTAACAGGGGGTCCGCGCGAGGACGACGACATGGAGGACGAGGAGGAAGTCGGCCAAGGCAGAGAAGAAGACGGAGAATCCAGCGAGAAACGATACCACGATTACGACGACGAGTACGGGGACAGCACCTACGACATGGAGACGGATGAAGATGATGACCGCTACTACGACATAGAGGAAACGCCGTCTCCTCAACCGTCGCATCCGCAGCCGGCAAAGAAATCGCTGGCCGAGCTGTATCGCCGCCCGTACGAGATAATGTACCACGCCGACTTCCACAGCGCCAAGGGGCACGCGGCGCGGCTGGACCGGTGGCTGCTGCTCAACCTACAGTCCGACGACGAGTTCACGTCGCATCTGCACAACCGTGACCTGTGGGCGAACGAGGTGATCGGCCAGGTCGTGAAGGAAAACTTCGTCTTCTCGCTGCTGGTGAAAACGATGGGCGGCTACGACGACGAGTGCAGCAAAGTGTGCTGCTTCTACAAACTCGAAGACCAGCTGCCCGCCGTGCTCGTCATTGACCCCGTCACCGGGCAGATGCTGGCCAAGTGGAGCGGTGCCATCCAGCCCGATGATTTCTTGGTGAACATTGAAGAGTACATCAAATCGAAGCCCAGCCTGCGTTCCAAACCTAAGATTTTCCAGAGAACGACAATGCCTGGAAGCTCTGCATCTGCAGGCGAATCCGGCGAGCTGCAAGAACCAGAAGCGGCGTCTGCGCCGGAAGTGGCCATGATCGAGGCGCACGCCGTGACGGTCGACGACGACGATGACCAGCCATTGGAAGGCGAGAAGATGTACAGGCTGAGGATACGCTTCCCCGATGGCAGCGTTGCCGCCAAAGAGTTCGGCTGTAAGCGGAGAGTGGCAAAGCTCTTCGCGTACTGCAGATCGGTGCTCCATGAGCAGGCGCCGGAGAGGAAGGCACTGGCGTTCCAGATCAAGTGGTTCACCGGCGGCGCCTTGCAGGAGCTGCTCGAGGGCGACGCGTCGTTCGAAGACTTGGGCCTGAACCGCGCAAGCGTGTCACTAGTTTTGGATACTAGTTACGAATAATTAAGTTACTATAATTCATTGGTCCTTAATTACTTGGTATATATGTGCACATTTCTACCCAAATGGGTTTTCTTTCTGGTAGTACAATTTTGGCTAGCTTGACTATTGGTATAATGCTATGTGCTTTTAATCTATTTTCTTAGTTTATGATCTATGTAAGATCTTTTTTCAGAGAATGGGTTGAAGTTTTTATGTCAAATTATATTATATTTTTCGATATCTTAAACATCAGATTAGGTCGTGTCAATTAACAATATATGTTTTTCAAGGCATGCTTTCAAATAAGAGCACTGTTATGGTGCATTCTTCTGATCTGATGATATTGTACTTTTAATAGATCAATCCTTACCATCGATTTTAAAAGGATAATTCTGTACTTTTAATGTATTATAATCTAGATATAATCATCGTTAGTGTTTTTATATAATACTAGCTAGCCCATATCTACGTTTAGAACTATGTTAGAGGTAATGTACCAAGAAGATTGCGTTGATAGAGTTTCACACATGAAAAATTATCACTTCTACCCCTCGTTAGATTAGCAGTACAAATTAAACTAAACCGTTTAAAAATTAAAGTCAACAGTTGGGATATGTTTTATCGTCAAATAAAGGTTTTTTCAGGAAATTCCTCGGATCTGAACTGAATCATGTAAAATTTATACATTTCTAAAAAAATTATATGCAGCAAGTTTTTCATCTTGAATAAACTTTGGATCTATAGTGACATGATATGTACATACCTTTATCTCTGCTTTTCTGTACATGGATATGCTTATTCTCTACTAGAACGATAAACCCATTTTGCTAAAAAGAAAAGATAACAGATGACTTTTTCAATAACTTGTGTGAATGCTGAATGAACTCAATACTCATGTTTGGCTAAAATATTGGTTCATGAATGCTACCTCTGCCACTGTAAATACTTGATGATTTGTAGGTCATCAGTGCAGGAATTTTTGGAGCGGCATTTGAATTTGGCGGCTCAGATCTTGATAACTTGCTTTTCAATAAAAACTCCATGAGATGAGATAGAACAATGCGTTGACATCGTCATGACCCCAGAGGCCAGAGCCTCGTACAGAAATAATCAGGTCAACGAGTAAGTACAACCGTGGCAGTTTGTCAAACAATAAAAGAAACGAGCTTTCAGAGGCGGAAGTAACAAAATGGGAGGAGAAAGCAAGTTAGAGATGCGTCGAGTTAGTAGCTGTAGCTGAGAACTCCGAGCACGTATGTCCGGCTCTGTTTTCCCCCCCGTCTAATCGATCTTTTTGCTCTCTATGTGGCGTCTTGCGGGGGCACCTCCTGCTCTTTCTCGCCGGCCTCCGGCGCAGCCTCCTCGGACTCTTTCTTCGATTGCGCCGTCTTGATCAGGTGGTTGTAGCTGCCCTTCTCCTTGAACAGCTGCGAGAAGTGGATCTTGCAGTAGAGGATGCCGTTGAGCGCCGCGTAGGACGACGTCGTCAGGATGCAGCCTCCGTGCGAGCACTTGAAGCAGCTCTTGTGGTACGACTCGCCCTCCAAAGTTAGCTGAACATAAACAAGAGCGGTTTATGTTCGTTCAATGCTGCGATGAGTTCATCTCATGTATTTCTTTTCGAGTTTTTAGCGGATATTTCGCAGTGCGGTATTAGCGTACCTTTTCCAGTGGGTACACAGTTTTCTGACAGGCTGCACATTTATCTTGAGTTCCAGAGAATGCTGAAGATAGCTTGCTTGGAGCTTTTGCCTGATCAAATTTTAGATTTGAGAAGTGGAAAATTTTTGTCAAATTACATAAGCTGTGAATTTGGCTACTGTTCCATCAGGTTTGTGGGACTGTGTACCTGGTCTGAAGATTTTCCACCTGAGTACAAGAACAGAGAAAATTCAGAACATGATCGCTTCAGATTAATATCCATACATCCCGACGTACGGCTGCTGTGTTTAAGCGTTACCTTGGGTGAATTTCTTGGAGAAGCTCCCCGTCTCCTTGAAGAGCTGCTCGAAGTGCGTCTTGCAGTAGAGGACACCATCCATGGAAGAGTAGCTGCACATCTGAAGGCGTTGCACGAATGTAATTAAGCGTTGCGTAAATGCTAATCACTCGAAAGACGACATGGGAAAAAAATCGTGCATACCGAGAGGATCCCCTTGCAGTGGCTGCACTTGAAGCATGTCTTGTGGTAGGAGACGCCGTCGGCGGTGAGGAGGTCGATGAAATGGACGGTCTTGTCGCACGTCTTGCACTTGTCCTGCGTGCCGGTGAAAGACATGGCTGGCGGCTTTGCGCGCGCCGGTGACCGGTCGAATCCTGCCGCGATCTCTTCCCTCGGACAAAACCAGAACCGAAGAAGCCTAGCTACGTACTACGCGTCTCCAGTACGTTCTCGCCGCCGATCGATCGACGAGCAAATGCTCGACGATGTTAATTTGAAGGGAGCTTCAGAGAAGGATGCGGCGTCTCGATCGAGAGGGAGATGGTCGGAGAGAAACGGCCGGTGCTTTAAAGGGCAGCGCGGCGTGAGCTCGGGAGCAAAGATAGGAGACGCATGGGCTCCGGCCTCCGGGCCACACACACTCCCGGCCATGCAAACCGCAAATTCGAGAGCTTTGGTTAATTTGGGGGGAGGCAGGGTGTCATCGCGAGCAATGCATGCGATCTCCTCCTCCTGTTTTCCCGGACGTGTTTAGTTGGAAGTCGACTCCCGCTAGCTGCCGCCGGCCGGGTGCTGCCTCGTTTCCGGTCGTCATCGTGCTAGTGCAAGCCGCCAAAGCACGACGTGGCGACTGGCGCCATGGCCCATGGATGCCGACCGGATCTTCGAATTTCGATCGCGGCGGCTGCACATGCAGATGCAGTATTAGTACAGATCTGTCTTCCTTCCAGTCTTCGGTGTTTCGATTCTGGATTGGCTGATCTCCGAACAGCTTATCTTTTTCTATCCGTAAATCCCGTGTGAAATTGTTGCCGATTACGAATTCGTAAGGCACACAATACCATAAATATCGAGCCAGAAAACACGACACGGGACTACTCACGCTACTAAGCCCAATAGACGTGTGCAACCTCATTTGATAGGTGATCTCTTAAAAAGTATCTATGAAAAAATATAAGAAACAGATTTTTTTCATCTCTATATGATTCTTCATACGTATTGTCTCTTAGCTGCATTTATAATTCAGAAACTTAGAATTGTACCATATAGTTTCTTTGCTCTTGTACTTTAAAACCGTTCCACAGTCAAGACTGTACGTACCCTAAATTGCACTCTCGCTTGGAAAAAATTCTACAGGGCTTTGCTTCCTAACGCGAAGAAGAAAAGTCTCGTCAACGTGTTTGACCATTTGACCGTGACTCGGATCGAACTAGTTTGGCAGGCTCTGATCAGACGGGATTGGGCTTGGGCTGCCAAATTAGCTCTAAAATTATTTTCATCCCTCGCATTTTTAATAACATATAAATAGTTATTAAAATATTTTACGGCATTTATATAGTATACATGTGGCACGTATTGAATCCAAACTGCGAAGAATATTCGCACTATTCACTATCAAAGTTGTCTTTTTTTCCTCGTTTTGAAGGCTCGGTTTAGATTTGAATTTATTTGAAGTGATATATGTTATTGTGCTTTGGTTTTGTGTTGTCACGTGTTTTCGAAAAATATACAATTAGTTAAATTGGATTTGAGAATTAAAAATACATACACGACTACACGAGGATGTGCTTTCGAGTAGTAAAAATCCATCATTTTATTGCGAGAAAAAAAAAGAACTTTCTTTAAAGAACATGGCTGTTGTGTCTACCAAGTCAATAGTAGGTGACCGGAAATACATAAAATTTATGGGTTACAACTGATAGAGACAATGTATTAGGCCAAATGCGGCAACATCATGCCATATCATGAATGCGATAATTGTACAAGACAACGCAACGGCTAGATGCGTGTCACGTCGACCTGACCAAGCAAACTGGATTTCTTTTTGTTTTGGTCGTTGTTAAGCCTGTTAATTACATTACAGACCAACCGGACTTTACTAAATTTCTAATTGTTTAAACCTCTCGGCTGCTTCCACATAATTTTGGGTGGCCTGGTCACCTCTACGTGCTACCATGTCGCCCCTTTCTCGAGCTAGCAATTTTGCAAAAAAAAAAAAAACCTCCCGTTGATCAGGATTGCTCACTACTCTATGTTGATTGCATTTTTTATGTTTACGTTCTCGTTTCATGAGATTTTATATGTGAAGAAAAAAATTTCAAAAATCAGAGCGCGTTCTAAAATCTGAAATAAGTTATATAACCCTGAGCAAATAGAAGCTCAGTTACTTTTTGGGACTTTTCAGTGGTAAAAAAAGGAAAATTACTTACACACCATTATAATTTTTAAGAATTGCTTATATACCACACAGTCAGTGCCTATGGTGGCATCTATTTGTCATTGACACACCAATGATATATTGGTAAACCGTAAAAATTATAATGACACGTAAGAAATTAAAAATTATCGTTCGGTATCTTTGTAAAGAGGACACTTTTTAGATAAACTTTTATATTTATATTCATGACGGTCTTAGCGTGAAATCATGAAAATAATCGATAAAAGAATTTTATGAGATAATCTAAAGTTATATTCTACAATGTTATTTTTTAGGTTGCTTTTAAGATGCAAAGAAAGAAAGAAAATCGTCGAAAAGAATTTTTAGCTACTGTTAGGACTGAACTTTCTAATTCGCCTCTATTCAATTCTCTCAATAAAAGGTTAAGAACATCTTGAAAAGAGAAATTCTAAAGAGCTTCAATTTCTAAATTTTAGAGATTATAACTAAAAAAATTAACTCTAACAAATACTTAAAAAACTTTCAAAACTGAGGTACTCCCTAAATCTTTATTTATCCACTATATTTATAAGGAGTGACTCTAATTCTCTATTCGTATATTCGTTCACCCGTTAGTGATATAAGAGATTGAAATAAAATAGAACACGGGACATTTAATAAGTACAGTCTACATGATACAAGAGTAAAATATAAGGATATGATATTAGAATTCTGTCGGGGAGTAATAAGATTTCAAATTATTAAATTTTAGTACAAGTACACCCTATATAAAACTGTAGAGAACAAGAAAAACAATTCTCTTAGAGTTGTTCTTACCTCCGATTTTTAGTCTTATAGCCTATATTCTAGGAAAATTCTCTTTTCAAATTATACTAGCATAGTTCAAGGCTTTATATCCTATTCTAGCTCCACCCCTAAACACAGTGATACCCTTAATGTGCACAAACCATTCCAACCTCCAAAAGTATAGAATAGAAAAACTTTTTTGCCTTCCAATTCGACGTGCTCCATCTTGATCCGGTCCTATCCTGCATGCATTCGACTGATCAACTGATCACGAATCCATGGGCTTTGCTAAACTGATTGCCTGTATCCGGCCATGCAAAAGTAGTCAACTATGCACAGAGATGGAGCACGATGAACTACGACGTAGTTCTAAAAATCATCAAATGCCTGATGACTCTGATGGAAAGAAATTGTTCCCATATTTCGAACACTGTCACTTCTTTCATCATTGTCCTTAAATGAATTAGCTATTGTGTTCGTTGCCAATTGGGGGCGTTAAGTTTAGGTATGCTCTTAAAATCTGAGTGATACATACGTACGTAGTACATATATAGTAGCAGTCAGTGTCATAGGAGTAGTTGTTAGTTGTTAGTTACCTACTCAGTACTATGTACTGCAATAAACCAAAAAGAAAGCATTTGGATCATGAAGCTTACACACGACCGAGTCCTGAGGCGGTGAGGCCCTGACTATCTGACGAACTGAACATTGCCAATTCCTCAAGTTGTGCAGCGACTTCAGTTTCGCTCTCTCGCCAGTGACCATAGTTACTCACGTAAAGCAAGTTAGATGCGTTACGACTTGCAACACTCCGAGTACAAGAACAGGAAATCAGATCAAAGAAGAAAAGTCCTATGCGTGTTAGTGTCCTAGCTGCTTAAGGCATCCCATCGCCACAGATAATGTAGGTCTCACAAGGTCGTTGTCAATAATTGGAGCTAGCTGCCGATATAAAATTCCTGGGACTGAAACAAGTTGAGCTAAGCTGCCAGGGGCATCATTGTGTATCAGGTTCAGAGAAGAGTGCAGGTGTGATTTGAGTTGCACTTCTTTCTTCTTATAATGCATGTGGCTCAATTATGTACTTGCAGGAAGATGGTGGAACGAAACTCTGAAGCTTGGCTTGTCAGGCTTGTACTTGCTGTTGGAGTAATCGAATCATACGCCACCAATAATCTCCAGTTCAGTAACAGTTGATAGTTGTTTCTGTTTACAGAAATACAGGGAATTGAATGCTTAAATCAAACACTGAACAGCATCTTCGTTTTGGTCCTAAATGGCGCCTGAATATTTGATACAACCAGGGCCTGTGTAATTGCATAGTGCAGCGTTGAGTGTAAGCTTGGAGCTGTTGAGGCCAAGTTTATGTGGGATCTCTTCCCATACTTGAAAGATTGGGAGGTGCTGCATTTCAATTAAACATGGAGTTACACTTACACAGTCTAATATATACATCTGAATTAATCACAGTGCTATGTAGGAGTATCATTTTTTATCTTTTTTAAATTACCAATAAGTAATATATTCATTGTGTCAACCATATACAAATGGAGATGAAGATAATTGAGTTATTAGTTTGCATCTATAGTACTTCAATGAATTTTAACCTTTTTAAAATCTTTGTAACTTTTGACACTAACTACTGCAATGCTCAGTTGTTCACCCCACAGTGCACTGGTTATTGTTCCGTGTGCATCGATCTCATCTCACCGTATACTGATCATTGTTCCATCTCTCTGACAAACGTCCTCTGTCCTTGAATTAAGACATCTAGAAACGCGAGATTAAGAAATTGTCATCAGAACTTGACGAGTGACAATGCATACTAACGCAACTGAATATCATACAATATGTCGATCATTGTCAGGAAAGCACTTAGGATGACCACATACATATATTTTATTAGCACTCGCAAGTAGCGTAGGCACATCTTTTGCAGAATTCAGGTACATTTGATTTGCAGGAGAGGATGGATAGGATGATCACATTAATGGATTTAGAGATGGAATGATATACGTGAAGTGTTTGGTTGGATGGATGAGATGAGATAATTTTTTGTTTAGTTAGATGTATATAACTTGGATGAGATAAGCTAAAATTTTGTATGACCCACTTGTCAAATATATTTTTAAACAAAAATATAATCATATGAGATCTTATTTTATAGATTAAATTACAATCAATATAATAATGTAATTAGATCATAAATTGGATAAATGATTTATGAGTAAAAAGCATTTGAATATTTATAAACAAAAAATTAAATGTGTTACAACGAATTAGACGATGACACGTCATCTTATCCAATATTGGATGAGCTCATCCAGAAAAATTTTCTAAATCCCTCCATCCAGCATATTAAAGGAATATTCATCTCGGTGATCATCTCATCCACCTTCGTCCTCCAATCAAACAGCTGATTGGATGGGATGACTCTATCCCATCCAGAGATATCCATCGAACTAAACGGACCCTTAGCTGCTCTGAGAAAAAAAAACTGCTGGCCATGAACTTCTCTTTTTTAAGGCCACATTGTCTGATTTTATTTGAAGTAGGAAGACTTTTTATGAGGTTACACATCGTAATAGTGTTATCGTCTCATCACACTCAAATAATACTATCCATGATTCTAGGGAATCTCTCCAAGAAAAAGTAAGCAAGCAAAGCATGCAATGCACCTACTCCACGAGGTGATCAGGTTTAATTAAGCAACAGTCAGCAAAGCCAGCATCTTATCCTTCGTCGTTTCTCCTGCACTACCGTTGTTCCAAAATGCAGAACAAAATGAGCCCGTGGCTCTCGAGCTGGAGAGCCGAGAGACCGTACTCAACAACCACGCGCATCGGCGCACGCATTAATTTGCAGGCTGCATTAATTCTGCGGCCATTTCCTAGCTCGACGTGGTCGTGATCCCATCTGCATTCTGCATGCATGCGTACACAAACCGAATTGAAGTTCTCATTTGTAGCTAGTAGAGTGTTGTTCAGACTGTGACAGTAAAGGATAAATACAGCACATGTAGATACGAGTATCTTGCGTCTAGCTCGCATTCAGTCAGCTAGGTCGAAAAAAAATACTCACCGAAACACTAGTGGAGTAGTGGTGTTGTGATGGTGGAGCTGTGGGCTCCATGACTTTTTAAGGCTACACAAGCCTAATTTTGTTTAAAGTTCATGTGTGATGAGATATAATATAGGAGAAATCATCAATCTTAGTACTCAATATTTAAAGAAATTTATATGCATTTTAAAACTTCGAATTCAAATTCTGACGAGGTGTGAGAAAATTCTCTGAACGTCACTGGGTACGTCGATTTTAATTCCCCCAGTTTACAGGTTAAGTATTTGTATGTTTCAGTCCGTTTGCAATGTCCTTTTGATTACGAAAGTACGAGACCAACATATCATATCAGGATTCCTGCTGTGGTCGTCATGAAGTATATGCAGTGTATGCATACGGTGTGTTATTATACATACCATGTTGATACGTCAGTGCCCCAGTACGTAGTTGTCTGCTTCAAATGCCGTCCCAGTTGAATTTTATTGAACTCTGAACATTATGTAAGACTCGAGCATCACTTCGATTATCGAGAAATACACGACCTGAATTCAGGCATTTTAACAACTATTGTTATACACCAGGCCCAATCTTCAGCCGTATTGGTGGCAAATTTGTTTATTTCTTCAGACAAGATAAGATACCGTCTGATTTATGCAGATCTAGTTTTTTGGCATTTGAGACAAGAGGGGAACACTCTATGGATTCTTTAGCTGAGAGACATACCATATTGCCATAAACAAATAATGGGCGTTGTTAACTAAAATGATTATGATTATGATTATGATATTGTTGGTGGATCGATCACAGAGAAGTCCACAACCAACCCACATTTTGCGACGATGTTGTGTATGTGAACGAACTGGCAATTTCATATCAGGTGATAAGGGTGCTTCTCGTTTCATTGGCTGCAAATACTGTCTTGTACCAAACACAAAATTAAATCGAAAGGATTGCATCGTTTCATTTCCTACTGCAGGTGTGCCGAGACAGAGCAACGAACTCCCGGCTGCATGCTGATGTACTGCACCGTTGTACTTCGCCGCGTCGGAGAAGATTAGCCCTGGCTATATATGGCTACTGAGTGCATCCTTAAAAGTTAAAAAGCCACTTCGCCACATCGTGAACTAATATTAGATCACGGGCCTCTCTGTGTGCAAATGCGAGAAGCTTTTGCTCCCGTGAGCAAGCAAGCAATCAATCACGCGTTCGTTTGTGGGCGGCCACGGCGTGTGTCTCCCACCACTTAACGGGACGGGATAGACGAGAGTGACGCCACAAAGGTTACGTACGTACGTGTGACCGACTTAGGATTTTGGACCCGTTCTTGGAATAATGACCAGAGCTCGAAATTATGTGCGTTTCCCAAAGAAATGGTTGGTGTACGTGTACCATGCATACATGCAGTTCGATCACTAACTTGGACAGATTACTTAGGTCATGTATAACCTTAACACCGTGGAACGGTTTTTAAAGTATAAGAAATAACAAAAAAATTATATGGTACAACCCTAAGTCCCTTAATCATAAATGCAACTAAGAGACAATACGTACGAAGAATCGTGTAGAGAAAAGCACTTCGCAAAGAGCTCGTCTCTTGTATTTTTTTCTCTCAAGTGACCACCTATTAAATGTGGTTGTACACGACATGCAATTTGTAGCAAGACTAGGAGCATGGCGGCCGAAACGGGGGAGAAATGCGGTTTTAGATGTTGATGTTTCTTATCAAATGAATTTCAGTTTATTTTTACGTTCTACAAGGTTTTATAATCTAATAGTAGAATATAAAACATTTGATGAGTTGTAGTTATTTTTTTTAAAAAATAACTACAACTAATAGAAACAACTCGAACAGTCTACATGTATTTAGATTTTGCTATTAGGTAAGCTAATCTTTGTTTTGTGTACTGTAGCTATGAGAATTTCCAAACCGTGTGTGCTTGTCGACGTGAGATAACCATTTGATCGTAACACGGGCTCCCCATCAAACCTAAGCAAATCTTCTTACAGATACCCCGTAGACTAGATAACCATCTGACCGTAGCACAAGCTCTCCGTAAAACCTAACCAAATCTCCCTACGGGTACCGGTAGACTATTATTGTTCATACGCAATGATACTAACTAACCAGTGGAATAGATATAGGTAAATTCCCTAATAACGATTTAACCCAAAATATAATAAATTGAAATATCAAATAGATAAAATTATTTTATTAGTAATATAATACACGGCATGCTCTAATTAAATCTGTTATGCCTGTACATAAACACCAGTTCTGTCGGTGTATCTGTTCATGGAATTTAACATGAATCCTGGACACTAACTAGTTTCCGACGTGCACATCGGTACTTCCGGGATCCTATGGAAAACGCACAAGTTTCACATCGAACAGTAGTATACAGTTTTAATTTCGTGGGGAGCAGGAAGGAACCCCCACGATTTAACCGGGACCCAGTGTGCTCCTCTTCCCCATTCGACCAGCTGATGATGTTGGGCAGCCCCCATCCTTGCAGCCTTGCAGGTGTCCACGTACGCACACGCCGCTAGCTGCTCGCTGGACACCGAAGCAGATTATCTTCCCTCCTCCCCGCTCCGGGACAAAACGAAGCATCCACCGCTGCGAGACGACAGACGAGCGATACGATGCATCATGCATGCATGCCGTGATGGCAACGGCTGGACGTCGAGTCGCGTTGGTGACGGCGAGCGTGGGGGAAAACGCTCGGAAACCACGTGTTTTCGTCTCGCCTGCGACTTGCGCGCGCGAGCGGGGTGCGTGCGTGCGTGTGCCGCCGCGGCCGTGTGCTGCCCGTGCATGCACAGCTCGCCGTCGGCTAAGCGGTCTCTCAGCTCAGCTGCACCTAACTATCCTAAGCGCACGCGAAGATATTGTGGTGTGGTGTGTTCATCATGGCACGCTAGTAGATTGTCTGATTGATTACTGTTTCGCCAGCAAAAAAGCGAGAGTGGTCTCCGAGCCTAGCGGCCCGGCCGATTCTGAAACTTTCAACGACGGCGATCGATCGGTCGATATATATGTTATCGTGTACTATCATGTATCGCTGATTAATTACTGGTTGCAATTCGTCCCATCATTTGGACTTTCTGTACCCGCGTGTTGAATGGAGAGGGGATGACAGGGTGTGTGATCCCCCGGTTGGTTCCTGCTGTGCTCAAATTCTTCGCTTCTGTCACAAGCAAGTTGCTTTCTCGTATTATACACACAGAAAAAAGCGTGAATACATTTTTTTCGCTTTTTAGACTCTGCTGCGCTTTGGGAGAAATCAAAGGGGGGAGATACGCAAAAGAAGCAGGCGTTAATCAACGTTATACGCGTGGTGGTTGTTACGTCTCTTTACTTTGTTGGTACTCATTTTACCGTTCATGTACAGCGCCACTCACGGAGTGCAAGAGCAAGACGAAGACGTATTCGTCACAATAGTTTGAAAAAAAAAAGATAAAATAATGCGTTTTACGCGATCCACGAGAGGCCAGCAATGCAAGGCGATGGAAATTGAAAAAAAAAAAAACACAGCCGTTTGGTAGCCTTGAGCTGGCTTCGTCGTCTCACAACTCGCAGCTGGCCTTGATGTATTTTTACATGGCTTGACTTTCTTCAAGACCTCACCTCGTGACCAAGCGGTAGGAACAGTGTCATGCATGCTTGCTCGTACTAAAAATGCACGAGTAAATAAGTAATCGGTTAAGGATTCAAGTCGATACACTTTTGCATATTTATTCCTTAAAGAAAAGAAAATAAAAAGGACAAGAAAACCAAACACTTCAATCACCGTTCGCGTCCGGGCCCTATAAAACTCGTACCTACCTGTCTCCTTCGCCGTTGAAACGGCGCACCGCTCCATATCCGAAGGCTTGTAGCCGAATTCTCCTCTCCTACCCCTCCTGCTCCTGTAGGCCGCGGGCAGAGTAGAGCAGAGACATTCTCCTGGAATGGGGTGCAAGTCGTGCGAGAAGCCGAGGCCGAACTACCGGAAGGGCCTTTGGTCGCCGGAGGAGGACCAGAAGCTCCGCGACTACATTCTCCGGCACGGCCATGGCTGCTGGAGCGCGCTCCCCGCCAACGCCGGTAAGGCCACCCGCCGCCGCCGCCGCCGCATAACGAAGAGCACAGATTCACGAGCTCATGGCGCATTGGCATCGTAATTTAGGAGCCTGTATTTCACGGCCTTGACGCGTGCTGAAATTCTCGGGTCGGCTTGTGTCATCAGTTCACGACTAAAAACGCGCATTGGCTTCTTGGGTCCTCACAATTTCTCCGGCGACGATGCAGGGCTCCAGCGGAACGGCAAGAGCTGTCGGCTGCGGTGGATCAACTACCTGCGGCCGGGGCTGAAGCACGGCGTGTTCTCGCCGGAGGAGGAGGACACGGTGATGAGCCTCCACGCCGCCCTCGGCAACAAGTAAGCTCTCACAGTCCCCACATCGATCTATCCTCCCTGACCACCTCACCCGCAGCGCGCACTCGTTCGCCTTTAACACGCAAAATGATTGAGCCCAAAAGACAATCCTCCACGTCGTGCTGCTCGCTACTGCCGATGCTGCATTCTCCTTTCCAGTTTATAACCAATTTCTTCCTCCACACTACCTATCTATCTACTAACTACTACCGCCAGTGCCAGCCACCGGCAGATCAGCAGCATCACTCTAGCACTCTAACCTTTTCGTGAGAAAGCTATCTAGCTGATTGCCCCAGTCCGAGCTGGCAATTGGGGTTCTAGAAGGGCACCGATTGAGTGACAGGGTGAAAGAGTGAAAGCAGAGTAGGAGGCTAAACCGCTTTTCCGTAGTGGAGCTGACGCTGACGCGCACACGCTCCAAGAACGCTCCTGCGCGTTCGAAATCGACGAGATCTTTCAGGCGCACGTTGTGACGAACGGGCGATGGCTATGTTTTTTAAAAAACTCTTTGATTTGGCTTTAGTTTATCGAAAAGCGCGGGCCTCTATGGTCGCGACGCTAATTGCCATACAGTAACAGTGGCGTCCTAGAGCAGGTTATCTCAGATCGTTTTTTCCATCTTTTTCCTCGAGTTTTCTCGCTTTTTGGGACAGAAAAGGTCGGGCTCGGGCACGGTTGATTTTAGCTGTACGGGCGACGATAACATGCCCGAGCTCTCACTTGCTGTGGAAATATCCTGTGTAATCATATAATCTTGTGATCTGATGCATCCAATCAAAATCCAACGGTTACATATGACTCACTTGCGAGTTAATGACAACAGCTACCTGACTTGACAACGTGAAGTTGACATGTATTAGTCTCGCGATAAGACTATGCCCCCGTTTAAAAATCCAACTATAGAAAATTTGAGTATTAATTTATTTTATAACATGTCATCAACCTCTATGAAACTAGTATTATATAAATATATTTTTACGTATGAATTGGTACATGTATTTACTTAATCACTAGTTAAAAATTAAAAATGACGATTTAAAAGGTATACAAGTCATACAGAAGTATTCTTTATTGCGCGTCGCGATTATGCGCTCCAAAAAAACAAAGGATGGATTGGTGGTTCACATGAATAGACTACGTACACGCTCGTCCCTTTCGCCCCCAAGTGGCACATTACATTTGCATTCAGCTGGCGGCAGAGAAAAAAAGAAACGAGAAAATGGAAAGAAACCTCAACTTGTCAATGCAAAAGCTTCAGTTTTCCACTAACTCCACCGACAGAACCCAAGTTTAGTGAATTGTAAGCTTGTGACACACTACTACCTGCAAGTCAGAGTAAGAGAGAGACTGATCATGCCAAAAGGAAACACGAGTGATCACTACTCGGTTAAGTTGTTAAATTATTGGATTATTATTGACAGCGATTTTTCTACTGCAGGTGGTCTAGGATAGCGCGGCATTTACCTGGGCGAACGGACAACGAGGTCAAGAACTACTGGAACTCCTACCTGAAGAAGAGAGTGGAGAGCAGCAGCGGCAAGAAGCAGCAGCAAGGGACGCCAGCCACGCCTGCATCAGCGGCGAGCTCTCCGGCCGACTCGGACGACTCCTCCCACAGCCTGATGAAGCCGCCCGAGCCGACCAACTCCGACTCGTCGGAGCTGGCGCACGAGTCGTCGTCGGCCGACTCGAGCTGCCTGACGGTGACCGCCGAGCATAACAATAATGCTCCAGCAGCTGCCTGCAGGCCCCACCCACCGGTGACCCCCAAGGTTATGTTCGCCGACTGGCTGGACATCGAGTACATTAGTGGCCAGTTCGCGGCAGCACCTGGTCTGGATGCTGCCGGGGTGGTGGTTGGTGGTGGTGGCGCCGGCGATCAGCCGCAGCAGCAGCAGCAGGTGATGAGCCAGGGATCCGTGCAGGTGGATGGGCCATCGCCCGGTGCGGACTATTCGCTGCAGCAGGGATTCGGCGGCAACGACGGCGGCTGCTGGGATTTTCAGGAGCAGCTGTTCGACAGCATCGACCAGATGCGGGCTGCCGCCGCCGGCTTCTGTGACCTTCTGTCCATGAGCGAGCTCGATCTTTGGGCTGAGCTAGACCGCACTGCGTGATCGATTCAGTTCATTAGAGAGCTTGTTAATTCCTAGGCATTTCGCAAAATCAAGGGTGCGTGTTGTCATACTACCGCATTGTAAATTATCGCGGTGTATTTATCGAGCAGTTTAGCTTCACATATAAAAAGTTCAGAGACATGCACAAAAGTCACTCCTGTTATTCTGTACGAGTAATGCTGCCCACTTTGCTCTGGAGAGCAGCATCGGCACCGACAGAAAGATTGAAAGAAAGAAATCTACAATTACTTTTGTTTATTTATTTGTGTAATGTTATCTTTGTGCTTATAGTAGTATTATGAACAATCTATTCAGATCTCACTTTCAGAAACCCACTGTGAACTTGTGAAGTTCCAGGTTTTGTTCCACTCCATGAACCGTCAGATGCTCCTGACTTTTCACGTAGGATTTTTTTCCTTGTAGCTCGCAATGATTAAAGTGTTTTGTAAATATTGGATCAAGCCTAACTGGTACAAAGAAATTCATGTAGGGCGATCCTTTCAAGACCAGTCTTCCCTTTTCCTCCTCCTCACCTTTTGCTTTTATTTATTTTTTATTGTTTTACAATTTATACCTTGTAGACGGCTCTGCTTGAGGGAGGTTACGGGATATTTAATAATTATTACCCTTAAGAACAATATTTAATTATTTATTATTGTGTTCAACAAATAATTAATGTCACTTACTTAAAAGTTACGAATAATTGAATCTCCTGGTTATTGCAATCATGTAATTATGGCTAAATTTGATTCACCGTGTAATCACTTCTAAATATCATAGATGTGAAAAGACTCATATTCAACCCCTTCTAAGATTGACAAATTTAAAGATGCAAAATACTCATTCAAATTTGAAAATGCATCGAGATTGTAATGAAAGACAAAGTTACCTTGTGCTTTTTTGTTCATTCTATCCCTCAATCAACGGATAATTTAACTATTTGCCACTCTTAACATGTGTCAATTAATGAACCACATGTCAGTGACTCAAGTGACCCCACATGTCAGCGACTCCGAGTGGCATTTTTGTTGCCACTCACATGTTAAAAGTGGCAAATAATTAAATGCCCCTCAATCAACAGACCGTAAGTATTAAAAAAAGGAAATTTGATTATATAACCTAGGCTTAGATAAAAATTAAGAATTTATCATTTACGTCTGAGCGACACGTTGTTCTCTTGTCTCAATGATATTTGTAAATCCCCAAATTATTAGGTGTATGATTATATTTTTTTATTAAAAAATCAAGGCGCTGACGTCGGCAGCAGATAAAAGGAGGCAGGGCCAATCTCGTAAATTCCTCCTTCGCCAATCCCAAGCCGCCGTTGCCCTAGCTATCGACGACTCGGCGACGCTCCTCCCTCCTCCCTCCTCCCTCCTCCCCGACCCACGAACTCTCCCGAGAAGGGCAGAAGGGAGTTCAAATTTGCGCCTAATCCGAGCGCCAAACAACTAGATTCCATCACCCAAACCGCCTCTCCCAATCCGATCTGTCATCTGCACTTCGATCCGTCAATCCTATCGCCGATTCCTGATCATCTGAGTCCCCCCTTTAATCCATGGATCCGCGCGCCAGATACCCTCCCGGCATGGGCAACGGCCGCGGTGGGAACCCCAACTACTACGGCCGAGGACCGCCGCCGCAGCAGCACAGCCATCACCAGCAGCAGCAGGCGTCGGCGGCGCATCGCCAGCAGTACGTTCAGCGCCAGCCGCAGCAGCATCACCACAACCAGCATCAACAGCATCAGCAACAGCAACAGCAGCAGCAGCAGCAGCAGCAGTGGCTGCGGCGGAACCAGATCGCCCGCGAGGCCGCGGATACCGCCTGGAATAGTGAGCCGAAGGCCGTGGCGCTATCCCCGACTGCCGACGGCATCGATTCCAGGTGAGACGTGGGCCTTATAGTTTGGCGATAACAGTGTACGATTTGTAGACTGATGTACCCGTAATAATTTAATCATCGGTGTCGTGGCTTTTTTCCCTTTTCCAGCAAAATTGGACCAAATGCAGTTAGAGAAATTTTCTTTCCGTTAAGCGTCCCGCAAAACTGCAGTTTTTATTTTACAGCCGCAATTTACTGGATGTTGTTGTCCATACATGTGTGTTCTTATGCCGTGTAGATTGGTACTGAAACTAGGGTTTGCTGCACTCTACGTTTGTAAGTTGTGACTGAATTTGTAATAGATTCATAACACTAGGAGTTCTACAAACATTAGGTAGGCTGGTGAATGGAATAGTGTATCATTGGTATAGGCATGATTGTCATATTGATAATGTGCTTACATTTTGTGCAGTTCACAAGACTGGAAGGCACAATTGAAGCTTCCACCTGCAGATACAAGATACAGGACAGAGGTAATTCCTGGCATTTATTTCCCCCTCTTTTTTGCAAAGTCAGTGCTTTGTATGCTAAGGATTACCCTGGACTATTGTGTTTACAAATTATGTGGATTGTCATCTGTACATTGCACAGTTAGTTGATTGTTTGTCTGTCAAGCAATTCAATGCAGGACTTGCTTTACTTTCCTGATTTTTTTGTGATGTACATTGCAAGCTAATTACTCCCTCTGGTCTCAAATACATGTTGTTTTGAATATTGACACGGTCTTCCAAATCCATGTTATTTGGAATATTGACATGGTCTTCCAAAGACAACTTTGTCCTCTAACATGCTCTCATGACTTGAGTTTTGAACTACTTGCACTGGATCTTGACATGCTTATTTTTTTCCTCTTGCATTATTGCCTAATCCTTTCATCTTATTTTGGAGCTATTTTTTATGAGTTTACGATGTTTCTACCATACTCTTAATGATTTATTATCTCTTGTTTGCACAGGATGTTACAGCCACCAAAGGAAATGAGTTTGAAGACTATTTCCTCAAGCGTGAACTTCTAATGGGAATATATGAGAAAGGGTTTGAAAGGCCCTCTCCCATCCAAGAAGAAAGCATTCCTATTGCGTTAACTGGTAGTGACATTCTAGCCAGAGCAAAAAATGGAACTGGCAAGACTGCTGCATTTTGTATTCCTGCACTGGAAAAGATTGACCAAGACAAAAATGCTATTCAAGGTTCGTTCTAGACTATCAAGCTTATTTTTTACCAACTCTTTAACTGTCAAACATGCTATAAGTCCGTGCCTTGAAAAAAATATACTTATTGTTGTTTTTTTGGAAGGCCGCGAGGGATCTTTCTTAGTTATTTTAGGGCTATTTTGCATGAGAAAGCTTCAATGATGCATCTTCTGATTTGTAGTTGTTATATTGGTTCCGACAAGGGAATTGGCTTTGCAAACATCACAAGTTTGCAAAGAGCTTGGGAAACATCTGAAAATCCAAGTCATGGCCACCACTGGTGGAACCAGCCTGAAGGATGACATCATTCGTCTACATCAACCTGTCCATTTACTTGTTGGAACACCTGGGCGTATTCTGGACCTTACAAATAAAGGTATCTGCATGTTGAAGGACTGCTCTATGCTTATAATGGATGAGGTAATTCGTTTATTCTTTTTGAGCAATACTACATTCTCATGTAAATAGCATGCTCTGTCAGTCATGGAGCTGCTATTAAGCTATTTAGCAGTTCAGTAATCAGTGCTTGCTCAGCTGTATATATTATTTCATGTCTGCAGAGATTATTTCATAAGGAAAAAATGATTGGACTTTAAAACACTAATAATCATTTACAATAAAACTATTACTGGAAAACTACTGTTTTGTGTTATTTATGCAAAGATTTTTCATGTTATTCCTTCCAAAATTCTATTCCTTCTTGAAATGAGTGATCGAAACCTTGTTGCCTTCTAGCTGAGGCTGCTGAGCTGGGAACCCCATTCGTTGGAGCTGGACAACTTGACCATAATGAATTACCAACTAGTTATTCTGCTTGTCCCATGGAGTTTGCTACTTGGAGATTATTGTGTAAGACAACATCAATGATAATATGATTGACTTTAGGAAAATTTTGGAACACCATGCACATAGAGTGTGATTGAAGTAGCACAAGAACTAAGCAGCCCATAGAATGTGTACCCATGACATACTTGACCACTTGGAGGTAGGGTCTTAGTATTCGTCTGTGGTCTCTGTGTAAAAGAACAAGAATAATGGCTCTTGTGGTGAAATTGTATCTTCAAGTGATAACTGAGAAGCATTATGGTTTTCTGTTTTGCACCATTGAAGATTCTAGTAAAACAGAAAATCATAATGCTTTTCAGGTTTCTGTTTTGCACCATTGAAGATTCTAGTAAACACGTGAACTGAGCTTGAGTGCCAGCTGTGGCCTTTCCCACCTGGGTTCGAACCCGGGCATCGCACGGTCGTGGCCGCCTCTTCTTCAGTAAAAATGTGGTGGGGCAGTCTCCCCATCCATCGAGAAAAAAAGATTCTAGTAACCATATATATGAATCCCTATTTTTTGATATTTTTTTGTTGCATGAATTAGTCTGATATTTGGTTTTAGCTGTACAGCCTTGAACATGTCTGTTAATGAACATTTATATCTTCTTAATTCTTATATAAGCTATTTAATTTTCTACAGGCAGACAAGCTTCTCTCTCCTGAGTTCCAGCCTTCCGTGGAACAGTTGATTCGTTACCTTCCAGCGAACCGACAGATTTTGATGTTTTCAGCAACATTCCCTGTGACTGTCAAGTATTTCAAGGACAAATATCTGCCTAAACCTTATGTTATTAATCTTATGGATGAACTTACACTGAAGGGAATTACACAGTTTTATGCTTTTGTAGAAGAAAGACAGAAAGTTCACTGCCTTAACACACTTTTTTCCAAGGTTTTACTGATGAACAACTTTGCTTTGTCTCGTATGTATATTCAGATAGCTAACTTTGATATCCCTTATGGCTTGTAAGGCATAACATATTTGTCTTGATGCAGCTTCAAATCAATCAATCAATAATCTTCTGCAACTCTGTAAATCGTGTTGAGCTTTTGGCGAAGAAGATCACAGAACTTGGTTACTCTTGCTTCTACATCCATGCAAAGATGCTACAAGACCACCGTAATAGAGTTTTCCATGATTTTCGTAATGGGGCATGCAGGAACCTTGTTTGTACAGGTATGGAATTCTATGTGTTCTGTATCAACTATCAACTGATTTTGTACTTGGCAAATATTTCCTACTTAGTCCTTGAACTATGCTGTGCACTGTCTGGTGAAAATCTTCTTCTATTTCACTGATATTTGGGTCAATCTGAATATAGCCTGTTACTTCATCTCTGCTGTTGTATATTCTCTCTCTCCTTAAAATGAAGTCTTGGTGATGGTGTGCTCTATGCATCCTCAATCCAGATTTTTCGTGGATGGATTTCTAACCTTTTGTTACCTTTTTTTGCAGATCTTTTCACGAGGGGAATTGATATTCAAGCTGTTAATGTTGTTATCAATTTTGATTTCCCAAAGAATGCTGAAACATACCTCCACAGGGTATGGTATTGATATTGAATAAACTTATATGTCTTCTGTTGCTATCAGAATAATAATATATTTGAAATAAATCTAAACTCTTAAGACATTTCTAATAGGAATGCAAATAGACACAACTGTGCACATGCACACATGTTCTGTATCATGTAAAATTGGTTACACTAAATTCCAACTGATACTTTTGTTCATGGTATTTCTCTCCATTGCAACTTTGTGCAGCGGTTCTCCTAACTATTCTTTTGTTGGTATTGCTAGGTTGGTAGATCTGGGAGATTTGGCCACCTTGGTCTGGCTGTGAATTTGATCACCTACGAGGATCGGTTCAACTTGTACATAGTTCCCACCACAATTGTCTATCTATCTTATTCCCAAGTTTGGTTCACTAACTGATTTTTTTTTTCTGGGAACAGGTATAGGATTGAGCAAGAGCTTGGGACTGAGATAAAACCAATTCCTCCTCAGATTGACCAGGCTATATATTGCCAATAATTTGACAGTTCCTGTGGGTATTCACTTTCTCTGGGAGTAATAAGAAGATTCTTGTAAATACAAGCTCATCAGGTAACAAATTCTTATTGCTGGGCAAGGACAGTGCTTAGGTTTTAAGTTTGTTAGTTCACAAGAACTGCAACAGGACCTATTCTTATCAGGATTTCAGTATATATTCAGCCTGGCTTTACTGGGAGAACATGCAAATTGGCACAATCCATCGACTGCATTTATACTAGAAAGCAAAATGCACACAAGGACTCACACGTGCCCCTCTTAATGTGACAATCACTCGTTATATTTAGTACAAAAAGTTGACTGACATCTAAATATTGTTGTGTGGACCTATAAATGCCATATAAATTATTGGGAACATAAGTGAGTGTTTGATACCCCTCCTTGCAGTATACCATGCAAATCATTTGCCTCCCAAGTGCCAACATAGTATTTAAATGTGGTAGTTCCAACCCCACTCTTAACTGTTCTACACAGCACAAATGATTTGAGATTTTCAGTTCATGGCACTGCTTGTTGAAGTTTGCCTTTTTTAGGGCCTGCAAACTGCAAAAAAAACTAAAAAAGTGTGTTGGTTGACATCGTGTTACATGTGCAGGCTTTATCATGAATCTCCTGTGGCGAATGGAAAAAATCAATTTTGGAGTAATTTGGACCTTGTTATTCTGATATCATTTTGGCCCAACTAAATGCAAACACTCTGTCACTTTTAGGCACACAGTAGTGTATATTGCTAGGTGCATACTGTTCCTAGGCCTGTCCTGGCCTCTTAGGGGTTAACTGATATTTGCGTCTTTTCTACATTCGTCATCAGCTATTTCTCACAGGACATCTTAACCCTGTTACTTAGTGGTTAATTGGTTATTGGCTTGTGTCATGTGCCTGCACGCATCCCAGTGGCTACCATGGCCTCAACATTGGATGTCCGGTTGATATGCTGTAGGGTGCAGACAAGTTGAACCAACTTGAGCTCTGAATTGGGTCTGTCAATGAATGGTAAGCAACTATGGCCGTGTATCGGATATTAGCGAATAATTTTCTAGCAAGCTGCGTTTGTGCATCCGTGCCATGCAGTTTTGCTCTTGCATGACTCCTACAGGCTTGGTGCCATGATCTTCATTTAAGTTCTGCCCGAGTTTTTCTTTTAGTTGAGAATGTAATGGTTCGATGAACCGAATTTATCTAGTGTTTACTGTCCTGAAAAATGGGCAAAGCATGTGGCGAGGCAAAATGCAACTTGCTATATTTATCTGGTGTTTCTTTGCTGCACACCCTGTTCTTGGTTCATTCTCGTCTGTTATTGCCGAACAAACGGTGCTGTGGTTGGTGAAATCAGCCTCTGTTTTGATGAATTCCATCTGTCGCAGCAACGAATGCTTTGTTTGCACAGGCTACATTCATCATTTCCTACAACGCATCATGTTATGAGCCACATTTAATTGTCCTCAAATTCGTAAGGTGCCACCTGTTATAGCCATTTTTTTTTGTAATTTATGAAGCCTGAGTACATGCTATCAATGGTTCGGAAATCTTGGCACAAACCACCCAAGAACAGAAAGGGTAATGTAATCATGAGCACTGAATCGCTCGGCGTATTAATTTCCCTTCCCTTGCTGGGCAAGCTCTCACGGGCGCTTGCCGCTGCCCGCTTGGCATGGTGAGACGAGAGTGGCAAACGCTCTCGTGCAGCATCAGCATGGGAGGCGTCAATGGTTTCAGCAATGCTGATTCCCATGGGGCCGAGTATTGTTATTTAGATGCTTGTGCTGCTCCCTGCATGCAAATAGCAGCGGTATTTTCTGCTTTTCTCCTGGTCGACTTTGCAGCGCCATCGCAGCCGGGTGGCATTTTTCTCCGGCCTGTCACTCTTTTTTAGATAGGTTTCTGTCTGTCATGCTATGTCCGACCATATGAGAACGACGACACCTGACTTTGCTAGTGTGTCTTAACTCACGTCTTGCGACCGTCCTGGTTGTTATTAAAAGCTTGGCTAGGTTAGTTTGAACATGGACCACCCAGTTGCATATCCAGAACTGATGCATTGGAAAGTGACGCCGTGTGTGCCAAATAGTCAGTGTTTCATATCATCCACCTAAGAAGGTTTTTGGCGAGACTCGGAAGTCTCGGATCATACTCTCTCATACTTGACACGTCTTACTAGTTCTCTTCTCTACCATCACATTCACACCATGATGAGAAGAACTTACGCTGCATCTGCATCGCCTTGGAGAACAGAAACGTCAAACGTGGTACATTTGGCTTATCTGGATCGTCTCACTGAAAAGGGCGTACTACGCTGCATCGATTGCTACAGATTGCTACAGTGCCTCAGCTACAGCGTCGCACCGGTGCACGTACCAACAGATGAAGCGAACAGTCACACTCTGAATCCCCCAAAACACCTGTCCGGTTGAGATCATCATGGCGATGCCGCCCTTTAACCACGAGCCCCCCCTGCGACTGCCATTGCCACTGCCACTGGCACGGCAAGCGGCCAGTCGAGCAGTCGATCGCAGCGATGGGCAGGAACTCGTCTCTGAACTCCACATTTACTTCGGCCCCTCGGACCCATACACTTTCCCAGACTCAAAATCCGAGCTACGGTCATAGGCCAGAAGCCTCATTTAAGATTACTCCCCCTTTACGTCTTGGTCTCGCCGGCCACGCAGTAGTAGTACTACGCCCCACTCATCACCCTCGCTGTCAACGTGCGGCGCTGCCACCGTGCTAAGCTCACCAAGAGTAGCTGGCTCCCCGGCCGCAAAAGGCTTTAGGTGGAATACAGAGTCAAAACAGCACAAATCTGGTGTGAAATTGCGGCCAACTTCTGAACAGTTATAAAATAAGGTACTAGCATATATAAGAAAGTGCTATATCACAGGTCACAGCCATGTAAAATTTCGTGGTAAATTCTTATTCAATGAAGTGGATATTATCGAATATTGAATGATTTATCAACTGGTTTACGGTCTCATTCTCTGCGATTCTCGGTTGGTTTATGGTAAACCTGTCAGAGCCTCCTGAGCATCTCCAAGGGATTTGTTTTTTTTCCCTAAAATTCTAAAATTTTATATACAGGATCATTCTAATAAAATTTAATCTTTAAATCATATTATTTTTTCAATAGATATTTGTATTATATTTCTTATAGTTTACTTTTATATCATCGATAAGTACATTCTACTTATTAAATATTTTATCTTTCTTTTTATTTATATCTCTTGTATTATTGACAGTTGGACACTTTAGTAACATTTGTATATATTGTGCTTACAAAGATCCTTTTTCTTTGTAAGTGTAGAGGAGGAGAAAATACTTATTATTCACATCTCATAAAATTTAATGGATGTAGGTCTATTATCCAATATTTAGAGACTGAGCTAGACTCAAACAGCTCACACAAATGCATGTCCTTCAAGGCTAGTTAAACTTGTCACATAATTATTAATTACTCCAACATACTCCGCCCATCCCATAATATAACAACCTAGGACAGGATAATATATTTTATAATATAACGAATATGAACAATGTTATTGTTTAAATTCGTTTTATTATAAAATATTCTATCTAATCTTATATTGTTATATTACTAGATGAAAATAATAATGTTGGTATAAAAGATTAAGTCTACATGTTTAAATAGCTTCAAAGGGCTAGCTTAGAGACACGGTTTGAGTTCGTACTGGTTCAGACCTTCAAGAGAGATAATAACTTTACATCCAGTGCAAAGTATTTTCTTAGATTTTAAAATACCATTTTGTCCTTGTCGTAGTATAAAAGTTATGCATAACATGTTTGTTAGCCTCGAAGGTCTACTAATTGTGAAGGAGATTTAAACCTCGAAGGATTTGTGTGAAGAGAGTATTTTATATTAATTCAAACCTTCAAAAGGAATAATAATCTTACGTCCAATTCATAGTGATTTTCATATTCTGTATCATCTGACCTTTTTACATTGGAGGTGTCCAGCATTTATAGGCAAAATACAATAGAAAAAGACCATTTTACCCTCTAATTACAATCATCGTAGATGACTTTGTTTACAAGATTTCGTAGGGACAAAACGATGAACTCTTATATAAATGTAAATATGTGTGCATATACAAAGGGCGAATGACACTGGTTTTGGTCTTCACGTCGAAGTGATCTCCGAAGTGGAGGATTGCGAAGGAGGGCTTCGAAGGGACACCAGAGCACAGTTCGAAGCCTTATGGCCGAAGTAGGCTTCGTGCATCCTCTTGGCAGAGCACAGAGAGTCTCAGACGGGGCTTTAGTGCTTAGGTAGATTCTAATTAGTTCTTGGTATCTAAAGTAGTTTTCGAGTAGTATTAGATGTTTTTGTTTCATGCAGGACAAAGCGGTCTTCGACTGATTTTATTGGCTTCGAATCATCAAGAGGCTTTGACTTTCTAGAGGCTTCGTAGGTAATGTTATTTGGACCAATGTTATTTCCCCCAATAGCATTCTAGTTACAACTATCATTGTTGATTTTATTTATATGATTTCGTAGGAGCAGAATAATAAAACGATGCGTGAACGTAGTTGTAAAATAAACGTCTGATTTGTGTTGTCTTTAGGGTGAAGCTTTTTACATAGCCGAGAGGCTCCTCGACCAATCGAGTGCTTTAGGATGTCTTCACAATGGTCTTTGAGGCCTGCGCCGAGAGGCTCTAAATCTCCAAGCTTCGTAGCACCCTTTGAAGCGGCCGATGAGATTATTTTTTCCCAATAAATAGTATAAGTATTTTACATATAAAAATGATTATTAGTGCGAGATTGTGACTCCTGTCGAGACAAATTTTGTTTTGGAACAGTAGTTGAGAATAGTTTGTTTGGTTCTACGAGGCTAGAAAAACAAGCCCATGATAGGACATACCAGTGGTAGTTCACCCTTTCCGCTTGCGTATCACACGATCAGTGGCAGTAGTGACGAGAAGTGAGCGGGCGGCGTGGCCTCCCTCTCGCCTCTCGCGTCGCCTGTGCGTACTTGCAAGCAAGAGCCCCTCGGCTGCGCCACCCAATTGAATGCGTGCGTCGCGCTAGCCTCCCTCCCACCACCCTGCCGCGCTCGCGTTTTCTTTTCGTTTCCCCCGTCGTCTCGTCTCGTCTCGTTGTCGGTTGCCGCAGCAGCGCAGGTGAAAATCTCCGGCATTAAAGTGCACCGCGGGAGATCCTCCTCGGCCACAAGCAAAAGCTGCAAAAACCACCTCTCCTCGTCGAGTCGGCGTCGTCCTCCGCGACTCTCCCCCACGCGGCCACGCTAATCTACTCCGTTCTTCTCTCTCGCGCGCCACTCCAAATCTTTTGGCTTATCCCCTCCTGCCCTCCGATCCTCGCACGCTTTCGCTGAATCGCTCATCCCATTGTCGTCTCCTTGCCGGCCTGCTGCTGCTGTGCTGCCTCGTGCGCTCCGGCGGTTGCGCGAGCGAGCCGGTGGGGGCAGCCATGGGGAGGGCCCCGTGCTGCGACAAGAAGGGGCTCAAGAAGGGGCCGTGGACGCCGGAGGAGGACAAGCTCCTCGTCGACTACATCCAGGCGAACGGCCACGGCAGCTGGCGTCTCCTCCCCAAGCTCGCAGGTAAATACATTATTGGAGATGGGAATGTCTTGGCAATTTCGGTTTCATTTACACGCTAATTACATTTCGTGCATGCTCTGCAACGAAATCACCCGAGCTCGATTGCTGCAAGACTAATTACGTAGTACTATCTACTTGCCCCCGCGCCTGCTGCATCACTCCAAACATAATGCATTGTAACATTGCCTCCCGCGACGAACCCTCGCACGATGCAGGAGAGCACAACCTACCATGTACAACAAACCATGTCGTGCTGTTCTACTCGATTCGTGCCTGTTATTAGCAGGAAAGACACTGTCTTTGGTGCATCTGGATTACTACAAACTGCGTCGCGTTGCATCATGCAGGGCTGAACCGGTGCGGCAAGAGCTGTCGGCTGCGGTGGACCAACTACCTACGGCCGGACATCAAGCGCGGGCCTTTCACCGCTGAGGAGCAGAAGTCCATCGTCCAGCTCCACGGCATCGTCGGCAACAAGTAAGAGCCCCTACTACCTAGCTCGCACATCCATAGCTGGCGAGGAGGCTCCCGTCACCTAGCTATGCAACGAGTAGCCGAGGACGAGCTGGCTGACCAGCTCGCACCGTGCAGTCCAGTCCAATCCTGCTCGGTTCAGCTAGCTAGCTCACCAGGGCCAGTGGGCCACACTGTACATGACTACATGCACACTGTGCATGTCTCCAACGCATTCAATGATGACACATCGCAGTCTCCGTTCATCACATCACATCGTCCTAAACTTATAACCGGCCGGCTGCTCCTACTACAAGTAGTGCAGTACTACTTAATAGCTATACTCACATGACAATTTAGCTTGTGCTCGTATATACCTTATTTACTGCTTGTTATACTATGGTAAAAACCGAGTTCAGATGTCCAATTAAGCTATGCCAAAGTACAGCAGTGAGTATTGATTGGAAGTGGTGGCACCTGCTGTTTTGTTGGTGCTGGCTTGCAGGTGGTCCATGATCGCGGCGCAGCTGCCCGGCCGGACGGACAACGAGATCAAGAACTACTGGAACACGCACCTCAAGAAGCAGCTGCGCCGGATGGGCCTCGACGAGCCACCGCTCGGCCCGGCAGCCGGCTGCCCCGCGGCGCGCCACATGGCGCAGTGGGAGACCGCGCGCCTCGAGGCAGAGAAGCGCCTCTCCATGCTCTCATCCTCCGGCGCCGCCGCGACGACGGTCACCAACACTACCGCCGCACCTCCGCCTCCTCGTCCTCCACCGCGGGGCCCGTCGCCTCGGCGGCCCCAACGCCCGCGGACATGTTCCTCCGCCTCTGGAACTCTGACATTGGGGAGTCCTTCCGCAAGCTGACCGCGGCGGCGGCGGCGGGGCCTCTGCCGCCGGTGGACGCCACGAAGGACGCTGTCAAGCAGGAGGCGGCGCTTCCAGGGGACGACTCCTCGGCGGCGTCCAACGAGGTGGAGCCGGCCGATGCGGTGGACGAGTACCAGATGTTCCTCGACTTCGCCGGCGAGGAGCTGGGCCTGTTCCACGGCCGCCACGGTGGCTTCTCTCTGTTCCCGCCGATCGACGTGCTCGCCGAGTCGTCGCTGGACACTGCGTTCTAAGCGAGGCGTACGTACACGTACGTAGGAGGCAGCAGCAATCAGCATCATGCCTCTACGTGTGCGTACATACGTACGTATATAAGCTAAGCAAGTGTTGTTCCAGGCGTCCGCCGTCTAGCGAGCGAGCGAGCGATCGAACGAACGCGCGTCCGTACGAAGGTCGGACGTACGAGACGCATTAGAAAATTTTGGGGTTAATTAGAATGTTCTGCTTTGCAGCTAGCTAGGGTTAAGGCTGGCAGGGGAGCATCATGGTGTGTATTTTGATAGCATTCTCCGGGCAAAGATGTGTACCGGAGATGCTCTAATACATTGTATGATCTTCCTCTTCTTGTCGCTACCATGAGCCATTGTCGTCGGTCGTCTTACATATCCTGTCTTCTCGTTCTCCGACGACTCAAGTGATCGGCGCCAGATTTGCCATCTCGGTCCAAACTCCAAACCATTATGCAATCAATGTTGGCCTGTCGCTCTCCTCTAACCTGAGAAACAAAAAAGTTTCATGCTTCAGATGTGGACTCTTAAAGCAGTAAGAATACATAGTTTTTTTTAATGAAATCGTGATGTATCCCATGCGGCAAATTCAAGCAAATTCAAATGAATTGATGAATTTGCTAATATTAAAATTGCCTATAAAGCCTATGACATGTAGGGGGCAATTGAGTTTTTTCCTTTGGCCTGTGAGCCTATAAAAGCAGGGTCTTGCCCTTGTATTACAGACACACTTGATAGAGGCAAAACTATGCCGAATCCACTGTAAACTGTATGTAAGGTTATTATCCCTCTTGAGAATCTTGAACCAGTATAAAATCCTCTCTATGTGAGAACCCTTCAAAGTTTATATCATGCATTCTACACCACCTCATAGAAACATGTTTGTAACTCACGCAATTGTTACAACAGATGGATGATCCAAATTTCAGTAAACTATTCACGCAAGTACCATGCCATTATCTTAATTGCTAACGATAGAGTTTACAAAAGGTAAAATTTACTCTTTTCAGAATTGGTGGGTAATATCAATTTTACTATCAGCACAATAATAATACTATAAGTAGAACCCATGTACTGGGTAAAACCGCGGTGGTTTCAGATTTCAGAAAGAGGGGGTCCCTGGTGTACAGTACAGTGGCCGACTCTGTTTGACATGTTTCAACTGATCAAAAAAAAAAAAGCGCTCCGGAATAGGGCCGTAGGCGACGGGACCAGCGCGCGCGGCGACGAGAAGGGAGTTATTGCGACGCGCAGACAAAGAGCCAAACGGGAGCAGCGAAAAGTTTGCCACAACATCTGCAGCACAGGAGCAACCCTGTCACCCTGTGGCTTCACTTCACCGGCGCGGGACAGAACAGAAACGTGCAGCTCGTCGCTCGTCGCTCGCCCCCCTACGCTAATGATTCTCCTCTGCTAGATATTGAATGCCATTGCACTGTGGCCCTGTCTTGATATGATTGTCCTTTAACCAGGACTGTCCTGACGGAGAGGAGGACTCCGGGAAAGCCTCTCTCTCTCTCTCTCTCTCTTTTAGCAGCAGCAACAGTTTTCTCTCGGTTCGTGAACTGGGAAAAGTTTTCGTTTCGCGCTAAATTAAGTTGAACCTGGCGTTTGGATCTGGATCGAGTTCATGTCAAAATTCTCGTGTTCGAACGTTGCAGGGAGTTGCTGTAAAAGATGATTCGATACAGGCGAATTTGGAGCAGTAAAAAAAGTTGCCGGGTGGTCTAGCCGTCACATACGAGTACAAGGAAGTAACTGAAGCTAAAGTTTATACACTCCTAATGGCCCATTGTAGATACAAGGCACAGGCCCAGTTACAGTTATAAAATTGTTTTGTTTGTTTTGAACAACTGCGATCCATTATGGTGGTCAGGTTGGTAGCATTTGAGAGTAGATATGAGTTCTTTCGTTTCCCACCATTGACCTTTGGAGCTGAGAGTATCGACCGATTCAAAAATGATATTTGTCGAGAGGTTTAACATGTCTTGTCTTGTCGTCCAAACAAAATGATATTTGTCTAGAGGTTTAACATGTTGTCCTTTCTTATAGTCCAAACATTTACTTTGGTTCCTCCTAATGTCAGCTAGCACTGGTGCTTCTTTCTAGAGGTTGTTCTCGTTGTTATCTTCAAAGTTGGGAGAGAAAGGTGCAGACGAAAGCCTAGCTCAATTTTATTAGGTCGACATTGATCATATTTTTTGGCGCCATGTTCCTTCCTCGAGACTTTGACTACTAGCCACCATTCCTCTTCGTGAGATTTTTCGGTGAAAATCTAGTCTAAAACTCTTGTGCAGATGGAATTTTTTAAATAATATTTTTAAAAAATAAAAGTTCACATTTGTATTGTGATTTTAAAAATTACAGAAGTATGTACTGGTCGGTACTTGAAGTACCGACCGGATGCCACGTCGGCTCTAGTCGGCACTTGAAGTGCCGACCAATGCCACATAACTGGAGTTGACGTGACACCAATCGGCACTTCAAGTACCGACCGATACTTATTTTTACAATTCTTCGTAGGCATGATTTGGTTTTGATGGTAGGGAGACTAGTTTTTAGTACTTAGTGTCCCTACGGACGACACCAATTATTAGCGTAATGTAGAACTACGTAACATGTTTGAATGTAAAAAATCTCGAAAGGTTTAAAGTATCGCGCTGATGCTAGAACTAAATTTGAGTCCTCCGAATAGGATAATAGCATTCGAATATACATTGTATTAATCAGTACTTCTATTGTTCGATGACCTTTACTTTATAAAGGGAGGATAATTGTAGGCAAAATTACGATAAAGTAATACAAAGTAACCTCTATGTTAAAACGACTATTACAATGTATACTAATGATTTTTGTAGAAATAATTTAGTAATATCTCAAATGAATAGACCTGAAGCTATACTGTTTCGGATGATTCTTACAGACCATAGTTCTAAACTGTCACCTCCCAGTAGTTTTAATGGAGCCGCTATACTCCGAAGGAGCTTCGACCCAAACATGTTTTGTATCGGCGTTTTTCTCAAGGCTTCACTCATATACTAAACGAAGTACACATTTAAGGCTTTACATAGGGTTTCCTTGGAAGTTGTTAGTTCTCATTAGGGTGAAGACATTCTTCCCCACAATAGCTCTTCGAGGCTAAACAAATTTGTTAACGTAAATTTTACACAATAACACTTTAAAAATATAATATTCCAACGTAACGTAAAAACATCCATAAATGAACAAATTTCGTTTACATGGTCTTCAGCAAAATCGCCGGGTTTAAGATATCGATAGAGCGTACGTGGCATTGTCGGTGTTCTGCTTGGGAAATTTTCACGCTCAGACGGCTCAGTGTAGTGTAATGTCGCTACAACTTACTCCCAGCTCCAGCGTTCAATCAGGGAGGAGCGTTACAACGGGAACGAGTCGACGACGGCGAGCTCCCGAACTTGATCTGGGGCGAAACGGAAAGCAGAAACACGCAGCACCCACCCATGCACCAGGCGACCATCGGCGGACCGCGGACGCATGCGGAGGCGATCTCATCAGAGCCGAACCCTCGTGGTGGTGGAGCATCCACCCAATGCGGGAACGGCCGTCATTAATGCGCGGCTCTGGGCATCATGCATTGAATGCGCCAAGGGACGGAGAGAGTCAGAGAGAGGCGAAGGCGATGCAGTTGCGGCAGCGTTCGCAGCATGCAGTATTGCAGTACGCCCGCAGACAAGCGTAGGAGCAGCAGGTCAGGTAGCGTGTGTGCGCATGCGTCGAGACAACGAGCTCGAGCGCAGCATTGATTGCTTGTGAATGTGCACTGCCTCTGCCACCCGCGTCAAATTGGGGATAAGCCTAAGCCCGCGGCGCAGGCCGTCCGGTCGACTTGACCGGACGAGACGAGAGGGCCGCGGCGGGCGCGCGTGGTACCACTCCCCCCTACCAGTAAAATCCCTTTTCAGTTTTTCTCTGGTTGCACGAGCGCGTCGTCCCTACCGGCCAGAGCCGGCCGGCCTCCTCCGTACGCAAGAACGTGGTGGCCGATCGGAGGAGTAGGAGGAGGAGGAGGACGAGATAGCTAGAGCGGGAGCGCGCCTGCTGAGGCATTACTAGCGTGCAGCAGCTCTGAGATCGCCGTACGGCTCCGACTCCGGCAGGGGTGCATTCAATGGGCTGGAAGCAGGCGTCGTGTTCCGCTCGACGCTTTCTGTAATTCTGCACGCCGTAGAGAGACAGACAGCCACCCAAACGGACAGGAGGGAGACGACACGGAGGTTGCTATAAGATTCGGTGTACTGGTGGGCGTTGGCTGGGATTAGCCCCATCCAGTTCTCACATTATCCAACAGTACCGTGGCCACTCCGCCACTGGCCAGGCCGTCGATGGAGCCGTAGGGATGCATACGAAAACGACTACAGTACTACTAAGAAAGAATTAATTGTGCTCGGAAGACAATGCCCCTGAACTCCTTGTGCATTGATGCATGCTACTGTTGCTTTGCTGCTACTGTACATCCGTCGTCCGGTCGTCACCAATTCACCGTCGTCCGCTGCAGTAGGACGTGCCCGGTTACTGTGAACCTGTGAGTCGCCTGTGGCGAGCCGTCTTCTGGTCGAGACCGTGACTGTGACGTGAAGTTGTGATCTGCGAACAGAACCGCCAAGGTCTGGACCTAACGGCCCAAAGGCGCTTGAGGCCCATCCCCCGCGGCAGCAACGGACGTAAAACGACTCAAACCCCCCCGCGCGCGGCGCCCCGGGCCGCCCTGCGATTCACCGCGTGAGGGCCGTGCGCGCGAGCTCATTTCACGTATTCACGCGGCACCCGCCGGTGGAATTGCTGCCGCCGCTCCATCCACGCCTACGCCTCGTGCAAAGTTGATCACGGGCAGCGCCGAAGATCAAAACATCAAATAATCAAAGAGAGAGTGCCATCGACGGTCGACAGTCTTGGCTTCTGTATTTTTAACCACACTTAAGCGTTTAACACTTGTAAAAAAACAATTTTATATGTACCAGCTGCGTACGTATAACGCGAGTGAACAGTAGAGGCGGACACAGTTACAAGCTTTACAACACCGGCCACTCGAATGTTTCTTATGCCCCAAAACACGACAGATGTTTCTTCGGTGCCACTCCGGTTGCACGGTACCTAGCTGCCATCTCCTCGGCCTTGATCATGTCTTCACCGCGCTGGGCCAGCACCATCGCCCTCTTCTCTTCAGCTTCCTTGTGGACGATCGCTTCCTTGTTCTTCGTCTTCTCAGCGTACTCCGCCTTCTTCCTTTCCAACTCTTCCTGACAGCCACAGATTAATTTTCAGAACAGCTGCTCAGAACATCGTCGAAAACCATTTCCAAATCCTTACAGATGACAGTATTCAGCCAACAGAACAAAATCATCTTGCAAAAGCAAGGCCAAACAAGCGAAAGGGAACCAACGAACTTACCTCCTTCTTTTTCAGCTGAGTTTTTATGTCTGCCTTCTTTGTGTTCTCCCATGAAAGAATAGCCGATAGCTTCATAGAGGCCCTGCGACACAGTCACAACATGTTGTGGTGCAGCCACATATAAGACATTGGTTTGATTTTAGTTGAGAAACCTTGATTACACACTTGTTCTCAGCTTGTGCCTTCTCGTTCTCCAACCATGCTTTCACCAACGAGTTTCTCTTGTCTGTTTCCACCTTTGCGAGGGCAACGTCTAAAAAGTATTCAGGTGTTCATTTAGCTGGAGGTCCTCAAGTCAATTGCAACATAGGTAGCCAAAATGTAAAGGGAATTGGACGGAGCATCAGTTGATCACCTCTGTCATTTGAGCTCCTTGGTGCCACCTCCTCAGCATAAGGTTTATCAGTAACCTCTGGTATGTGAAATCAGGACCAGAATTGTAGAAATCAGTAGAATGACTTAGGTGGACCTTTGCAATTTGCATGGCAAATAAGCTATAGCTACAGCGTTCAAGAAGTTGATCTCCAGATCGCATGGTATGATGGTACCAGTGAAAGGAAGGATGAGAAAAGAAGCGCCAGCAAAACACTACTCACTCTCGACGAAGATGACGACAGCCTTGGAGTCATCGGCAGGCGGCTCCGTGTCGTCACACTTGGAGGCCGGGATGATGGCCTTCTCGTCCGCCGCCGCGTCGTCCTTCGCTGCCTCCGGTGCAGCCGGCACCTCCGCCTCCTTCAATGCCACCGCACCCATCTTCGATCACCGCGCTGCTACCTCGCTGAAACGAACCTCTTTGCAACGGCTTTTCGTAGCTAGAAGAGATACGTGGCCACGAGATGCTAGCTGCTGCGTACTGAATACCGATACGCTACTGCGTGTGGCGTTATATATATAGAACCCGGCTTAACCGGCTCGTCTCGTCTCGGCTCGTCTTCTGCCGGGAAGCCTTGAGAACTACGCGCAGTGGCGCGCACGTACGGTGCGTACGTGCGGCGCGCAGCGGCGTGCACGGTGCTGTCCTCTCGGGCGCGCCTTTGGTCCGGCCGTCCGATCCATCTGCAGCCAAGCGTACCGCGCGCGCAGCCGATTGTACCCGATGGCACGGGCTGTCTCCGTGTGTGTTCCTTGACTATGCGGTGGTCGGTGGACGTGGCAGTTTTTTTTTTGAATGATCCATGCTCTGCGTCAGCCGCTAGGTCGCGGTCAACTGTGTCAGCCGTCCGATCAAACTCGGCGTGAATGGTCGTATGCTGTTGTAGGTAGCCCGTGCTTCCCCGAGTTGCCAAACTGCCATGGCCTCAAGCTTGGGCAACTGTCACAGAATCCATCCCGGTACCTTTGAAATCTCTCCAAGTTGACTTCGGGCTAACTGTACTCTGTACTCGTAAATTAACTACGTCGAACTCTTCTCATCCAACCAAATCACATCTATCGCTAGTATATTCAGACTACATGTTAACCACAAGATATAGATGAGTACTCATAGACTTAACTAACAATTCCGCTTATAAGGACCTGTTTGACGCTCGCTTCGACGGTCATCAAAATCAGGAAAAGAGATAGCGTTTATTTATTTCTGCAATTCTAGATGGCTTAATGATTGAACTCCTAAAAACTTGGCTCCTAATCTTTTTTGTCTGGTGACTAGAAAAAAATAAGACCGTGAAATCCAAGCTTCATAACTCCATCTGGCTCCAGCAATAGTCCAGTAGCTCAGTGAGCCATCCATAATGGCAAAACTCATGCCTCTCCTCTGGAGTCTGGACCCTGATCAACAGTCATCATATAGATCCCCTGGCTCTTGACCTAATAATTTGCAGAGCTTTAGATGTGACAGATTAAGTGATCATATAGCTCAAAGACAGTGAATATTGGTACAACCGATTTATTTCTGTAGTCTTATGCGTTACTCTTTTTTCTATCGTGTATTGTATTAGACTGGCATTATTTTTTCTTCTTTCTTTTTTTTTCCAGCTTCCTCTACAGGAAGGGGATGAGGCAAACTTGCAAGAAGGCAGATAACTTTTTTATGTGACGAACTTAAACATTTGGATTTCGATTATAATGCATCCAATCGGACGGCTATAAATGTTTCATGTACACGAATATAGTATCGACGACAGTTTACAAATACTCCTCCAGTGCGTTTTATATTACCATTTACTATAGATTTATGATAAACAAATACAATTTTTTTGTCAATTCCATTATGCTATTTCTTTGAAGGGAGATACTCCGTACATGAACATCCCATCTCACTGTGGGAACAGCAAACTTGCTTACTTGTATACCTGTATATGCTGTAAACTGCAGACATGCTAGCTAGTTTACGGAGATGGGAGCATAGCCACGCGGTTCTTCAGGGCGAGCAGGAGAAACGGCAGCGACCACGACAGAAGCACCGAATAGCACAACAACCAATGCTGTGAAGTTCACCAAGAATGCCTCTGCGCCGTATTTGTCAAGCCCTGAGCTTTGGAGGAAAGTTAGCTTCTCAAGAAATCCGAGCTCTGCAGTGGCCAGGGCTAAAATATAGACGAAGAGCCCAAACAGTATATGCCAAGGAAGAGCACCCTTCCTCAGACTTGGTGAAGCACGAGGGTAGAAGAAGGCAACAAACCCAAATATCCACTGTAATATACGAGGGCATAAGGCACAATTAATAGCATGCCGTCGAGACTAATTAAGTAAAAAATATAATAGTCCAGCTTTCACTGGGCAGATTTCAACTACTATAATATAACATTATAACTTCCCAGTTCAATAACTGTGCTATGGACCTTTCAGTTATGAAAAGCAATCCATGTTTCATGTCTTTCAGTGGCCAGAAATTATTAGTAATAACAGCTAGCGGTAACATATTCATATTCATGAGCTGAGATTTGAGTTGAGATAATCACAAAAGGATATCAATTAATCGAAATTGTTGAGAAATTGCATGTTACATCATACTTGACTAAAATGTAAAAAATCTTCTCTGCGCTTGCTTTAGATATAAGATATTATCTTCGTTATTGATCATTTGTAAATTGTAAGTCAATGGTATCAGACAAATCATAACGGTTGCACTTAGTCAATGGCTTATATAGAATAGAATTGCAACCACATGTGAGAGCTTACCTGGATACCATATAAACAAATCGTTCCGATTCCAAGCCAAGAATGCAGACTATAAAGGTTGGCAATTCCACTTTCATTGTGAAATTTGAAAGCACAGTATATTCCAACCGCACCAAGCACAAGTGCAATTGCGTGGAGAATTAGATGGATCAAGCTTGGTTGTATCATGGTTCCATGCAGGAAGTACCTTATATACCATTATAGCTGCCAAAATGGAGTGGGGATATTACCCAAATTTGTTCATGAACCAGATAAATAATGGCGATAAAATAACTTACCTTCACTGCCAAGAATTATATAGCCAATAAGCATAAGAACAGGGTGAACCTGAAAATATTTCAACATTAGAGATACTCAATGGGCACCCAATTTTTAATGGTAATGTAAATTAACTACTATCCTGAATTGCTATAACAGCAAAGATTATGCAAACGATTAATAAGCTGCAGATAAACAGTTTAAAGGCCCATTTATGGATTAAGCTCGGAGCATTGAGTAGCTGAGAGAATGAAAAGCGAAGGGGATGACGATCTAGCCTTGTCCGTTGGACTCAACTCTCCAACTGGCTCAGCGCCTAGCTATCAGGAGGCCCGACTATGATCCTGTTGTTTCAGCTTAAATTATAATACTCTAGCTTATTTCTATAAACTGAAACAAACATGTCATTTCATTATGCTAGCTTATTATAATTCAGAGGACACATTATAATATTCTAATAAATTGATCCAACCTAGCTTATTTTTATAAGTTAGATTATTATATTATCAAGCTGAAACAAATAGTACCTATGTCACAGACCCTCCAATATTCTCATTATCTCAAACTACAATAGGCGAAAGGCCATCATTTAGGAGTTTTCATTATCCTTCCCATCAGATGGCCAACATGTCGTCCGTTGACCAACATGGGTGCATGAGCATCCATAATTCCATAGCCAACAAAAATAAAATAAAGGATACATTGCGTGGTTCTTGTTCTAAAACACAGGGTTAAGCTTTGGCTAACTTAACATATGCAAAGACCTGCAAACTTATGTAATTCAACCCGATTCCCATTAAGTAGTGACAAATCCGAACAGTTTGGCTAAATTTTTTTTGCTTAGCTACATGCCTACAAATGTATAGCAGAAATAAAATCTTGACATCACTTTATCATCACCGATAGGCGATAACACACTAACACAGCCTTCATAGGATTGTCATTTAAGCACCGTTTAATCACCCTGCCAAAGTTAACAGCAAAAGGTAAAGTAGATGCCATCAACATCCTGCTTTTTCTTACTCGAACAGATACGACGGCCGAATTTTTTCGCAATTCCTTCCTTGCCAATGAGGCAACCTACCCCTTGTGGACGAGACCCCCAAATTTTCAATTTTCTTTCGGGGTAGAAAACAAAAAAAAACGCGCAACCAAAACTGTCCGCGTCCAACCAGCGGTCCTCGAATCCAATATGTCGGGACGAAAAGGGAACTAGGGAGGCGATCAGTACTCACGTTGAAGATGAGGTTCTTGTTGGCGGCCTCGATGGCGAGGCCGCCGCGGAAGTGGATGCACCACAGCAGAACCATGGCGGCGGCCGCCACGGCCAGCGCGTGCGCCACGTACGTGAACGGCGCCGCCCTCACGCCGATCCCCATCGCTCGCGCCTCCTGTGCCCTTCCTCCCCTCTTCGCTTCGGTTCGCCTGGATACCGCTGCTACCGGCCGGCGACGCGGCTATCGCTGAGTGGAGACCGGAGAAGTGGAAGAATGCCGAATGCGGGGGTGTGGTGTCCTTTAACTCCTTTGTCCTCTTGACTCGTTTGGTTGGCCTCCGTCGCGTCGCATAAATACGCAGATTTTTCTGTGTTTGAGTTTTTTTTAATATTTTTGTGGGATCGGAAGCATTCCCGCGTTAGAGCATCTTCAATTTCCCTATAACTTATTTTCTATACATCTCATACCGAAAATATCTTAAAAGATTCATTTCTATACAGCTTCGGTCTCCAATAGTTTCTCTAAAACTCATTCCCTATATTTTGAATCCTCTATTTATTATTATCTAACTGGTAAAAATTCTAACGACTATATTTTAACGGCTATACATATATATTATTCATTCTAACACATATACTATTATGTATGATCATTATTGCTGTTGACGATTGATAGATTTTTTATTATCATTCAACGGTAAAAATTACAACGGTTATATTTCAACTACTATATTTCCGTTGTGATTTTTATTTTTTTCATAAATAAATAAATATCCTATAATTAGTCTAAATAGTTGATCTCAAAAACATCTTAAAATTATATAAAAAATAAATTTCCCTTTTTATTTTTTCTATTTTCTTTTTTTCTTTTCTCTTTTCATTATCTTTTTCCTTCTCTTCTTTCTCTTCGTTCTTCCTTTCTTTTTTTCTTTCTCCCGATATTGACGTGGCATGGATAGGGGAGGAGAGAGATTCCCCCAAATTAGGATGAAGAGAAGAAGAGTAGGGAATAAGATAGGTTAAGGGATGAATAGGGAATCTACTAGAGAACGAATTTTATAATAAATTCTCTAAATTTAACTATAGGGGATGAGAAGGGGAGCTATTGGGGATGCTCTTAGCGGCCGTGTATTTCGTACCCCAATAATTGGCGCTACGGCAAAAAAGAATTTACCAACCGTAAATTAAATTATTTTATGGTTGTTTGAAAATGGGGTTTTTATATAGGCCATTAAAATTTTCGTGTTTGGGAACTTTTGCCACTACAATTCTTCTCTATTTAGATTCATGTCATCGTAACTCTACTCTTATTTCACTATGTTGTTTTCTACGTCTGGTTGGACCATGCACCTGCGCAAAGACAAAAATACCTTTGGGGATCACATACAGGTGAGGGTTGCGCACATGTGTAGTACGTGTGGCTTGCGAGGGCTGCAACGGCAGCACATGGGGGCAAGCGGTGGTGGCGCAGAGGGCTGTGGCGGCAGGGGTTGTGGGGGCGACGCATGGGCTGGCAGCATAGGAGCTACGATGGTACAGGTCTAGTGTGTGGCCTGCGAGGGTTGCGGCAGCGGCGTTGTAGGGGTTGCGCACGGGGCCAGCGGTGGCGGTGCGGGGGCTGTGGAGGCAATGTTGCCGGTCGTCATAGGAGAAGATGGAAAATACGAAAGTACCGTTGAGCTGATAGAGGACCATGGCCAAATTAGATATAGAAAATGAGACGGTGACAGATAAGGATGGAGTTGTGATAGCATAAATCTAAATAGAAGAATTATAGTGGTAAAATTCCAAGGCACATAATTTTAATGGTATATATAAAAAAACCTTCGAAAATCATAAGATGAGTGAAAGGAAAAATATTTAAAACTTTTATTCATTGTCAGTTGTCAGGCCAAAAAAACATTAGAAAAAACTTTCGAATTTTGCTCTTATCACATGTACAAAATAGAGGGTACTGAATTTTTACGTGCCCAGGGATCCAGGATGGTCTCAAAACTATGGTATTTTTCTATTGGATGATCTTACGAGTATAGCTTTCTTTCTTTATGTTTTATTTCCTTTAATTCTAATTGGGTGTTATTTATGGTTGATCGATCGATTCTGGTCTTGGCCGCCGTAGCAATCGTGGGAGTTGAGGAGAAGGAGCCGGGTGCGCCGATGGGGCCCAGCATGGCAAGCGACGGCGAGTGAGCTAGAGCCTAGAGCTCGCGTGGAAAATTTGTCACCGACGATGGTGTTGGCGGCTGTACCTGTACGCTGTGTTCGGGAATGTCCACGACCACGCACAACGGGATTTAGGTACATGTGTCTCATCGTGGATTTACATTACCCAGCAGACTTCGACAGTAACCACTCACGCGAGAGATGGGCGGCTTCACACTAATGCATTCGGTTTTTCTCAAGTTGGGCTCGAGCAAACTGAGTGTGATTTCCCCATGAAAGAGTTATAATATAGGTTTCCACCGATTGTAAGTTGGGCATTTGGTCTAGTGGTATGATTCTCGCTTTGGGTGCGAGAGGTCCCGAGTTCGATTCTCGGAATGCCCCAATTTATTTTCCTTACTTTTTTGTACACGGCCAAATCTACATCATTGGTTGTAGCATGCATAGATTAAAATTCATAATTTTGTACATGATATTATCGAACGTATGCATTCATCTCTAAATTTGCATATCAAGAAGTTTTATTTACTTAATATCTCTTATCTATTACTTTCAAAATACTGATTTCTTAAAACACTTTATATTTACCTTTTATACTTATAACTAATCTATCAATATAAACGAACGGAGTACTTGTTATTACTCCGGTAATTTCACTATTAGATGGAAATTGAAAAAAACTTCTTCCTATAAATGAGAATAGAGAAACTTCTTTTAATTAGAGACAAAAACAATCGAAAATAATAATGGTTAACACATAAATTTTAAGTGGACATATCCCTAGATCCTATTCAGAGTTGAATCCCCGTCTCCGCCTTTGTCTCCCTTAGAGCTGGGAGTTGGGCCGAATTTTTTTTGGGCCGGCCCAAAGCACGGCGATCCGGCCCAGGTGAAGCACGGCCCGGTACGGCCCATAGACGGGCCGGGCCGGCACGGCCCGTACAAGGGCCGTACCTGGGCCTGCAAGTTAGGCCCGATGGGCGGCACGGGTACGGCCCGTAGAGTGGGCCGTGCTTGGGCCGGCCCGGCACGGAAAAGCCCATGGGCGGCACGGGTATTGTACTCCAGTCCGGTTTATTCGCGTGCCTCCAGTCTCCAAAGACAGGGTTAGGCAGGAGCTACGGCATAATGGCGGTACTGCAGTACGACTAATTCATGCAGCAAAGGAGCAACCTCACGCATACAGAATCACGCATAGCATACAGATTCACGCATTGACGCAAATCACGCAATGACGCATACAGAATCACCACGTCCACGCATAAAAATTCACCACGTTCATGAACTCACGTGTCACGCATTGACGCATACAGGTTCAGCCGTTCAGTCATTTGAAATCAAGCCGAATGCAAGCAGCCAAAGCAAAGCACACGAATCAAGTACGACGGCGTACCTCTCTTCAGTCATCCTCAAGTTCCTCTCGCCCGTTGTAGCGTCGCCCGTGACCACGCCGTCCACGTGTCGCCGTCGGTTGTCCTCGCAACACGGGCCAACCGCCGACCGGCCGACGCATGGTAGCTCCATTGCCTGGAATCGGATTCCTGTGACTCTGTGAGTGTGAGGGCGTAAGGCTAGGCCGCTAGGGGATAGGGAGCAGTGAGCACCGGAGCAATGGAGTAGTCACTAGTCAGTACTCAGTAGTGGAGTAAGTGGACTACGGGCAGTACCTTCAAAAGCTTCAAAGGTTGCACGGCGAAGAGCGGAGTGGCGGAGTAGGGCAGTAGGCGAACCGTGGTGACTGGCGAGACCGTAGAGGCATGGCCGCGAACCGCGGCGTCGTGTGGACTCCGGACGGCAGGACGGTCGCCCGTGACCCAGCGTCGCTGTCCGCCTGTCCCGCTGTCCGCGGTCCTTACGGCCATGGGCCCGGCGGAATGGGGGACCGACGGTCGACGCTCGGTGGAATGGCGGACCGACGGGGGTCGGGGCCTCGGGGGTCACCGGTGGTCGGCACTCGGCAGAGGGCGGAGAGCCGGAGACCGCGGAGTGGTCGGTCGGCGACTCGGCGACGGCGCCTCGGCGGAGACACGGGAGTGGCCGGTGGCGGCAGTGGACGGGCGAAAGTGCGCAGGCCGCAGGGTAGATCTAGCGCACGGGACGAGTTCACGGGCAGACGGCGGTCGGCGGAGACGTGGAGCGGCGGAGACGGCGGGGCTGGGCGGAGGTGCCCAGCGGACCTGCGGCGGGAGTGCGGAGTGCGGCTGCGGACTGGTGGTCTTGGACTCTTGGCTTGCGGTAGTGCGCCTGTCAGTCCACTCCAGGAGAAGGAACCAGTACTCCGTGGACTTCGTCTACCAGGCACCGAGTATATATATCTTGGATGGCCCACATGTCTGTGTCGTGTCGTGTGTCTTCTGCCTTGAGCCGGCGTCCACCGAGACCCGGGTCACGGAGACACGGATACGGAGCATGCCCCCGCGTGCGTTTACACGGGCCGAGATTCCATGGACGCGGTCCATGAAGTTCCCCTGCACCCCGCACCGAGCGTCCCCGCGTGGACGCACCTGTCAGTGACACGGTCCACGCGACTTCCGCCATGAGCTACGCATGTCGGGGCTCACGTCTCCGGGCTCCGGGCGCCTGTTGCGGACGTGCGGTAGTGCGCTGCTCTAGCTTGCGCCTGGCAGGCTGGCAGTAGTAGTGTACTAGTGTCCTTAGTGTTGGACCGGAAACGGCGACCAGAGGGGGGTGAATGGGAGCTTTTAAAATTTCGGGCTAAAAACTTAGCCTTCGGTTCTGTTCAGTCTTCTGCGGAACAGGCTTCGAACACAGCCTTCGAAGGTCTGGTTCGGAGGTACTTCGACACCTTCGAACACAGGCTTCGGAGAGGCAAAAAGTTCGAAGCCAAGAAGACTTCGCTCCACTTACAACCCTCGAAAATCTACTCTGCTAAGTCAGTGCAGGCTCCGCACACAGGGTGCTTTGAGCAGACTTCGCACTTCACCCTTCGCAGGAGTGGACAGCCCTCTGAGGACTTCGACCAAAGTACTTGGCGGCAGCAACTGGTGCTGGGCTTCGTACACGAAGGTCTACACGCACACAAAACGGACCACGCTAAGGGCTTCGACACAAGAAGCACAACGGGAAAAGATCAGGGCTTCGCTAGTAAGCAGCGAGGTCTTGCCTCGTGTTACACAGAGCGACAGCACACTGACAAAACACACCTCGCACGAAAAACAACCTTCGCCTCAACAGGCTTCGGTGCACTAAACTAGCGAAGTATGTAGATCGAGCTCAAGCAAAAAGCACAAGACCAACAGGGCTTCGCCGCTTGAACAAGGAACACTGAAAATGAACTCAGGATGTATTCAATCGAAGTATGGCTACAGGAGCTCAACAGTAAATGCTCAAAGTGTTAAATGTTACCTACCGAGCCCCCATATTTATAGCCCACGGCTTCATCCTAAGGAAGTGACTACTTTACCCCTAGGGTTTACAACAGATTTGTCTCTACAGAACTAAGGGGTACAAAAGGTAGTCCACCTTATTTGGAGGCTTCTCTGTCAGCTGCAGAGGGGACAGTGTCAGCCTTTTTTCAGAACAGACAGTGTCAGCCTTTACAGTGTTGACTTCTGGAACCTCCCTTCGCACGCGAGGGGTGCGGAAGCTTCGGCGAGAAGCCTGCAGCCTGTTGCCTTCGCTCCGCCGAAGAAGACCTCGATACAGTGACGGTTTTGAGCCGAAGCCGTCAAAGCCCTTGGGCCTTCGCACCACCACCTCCGGAGTGGATCACCACGGCTTCGCAGCTACTCCGAGCTCGATCACCGTCCGTCCGTGTACCGAAGCCATGCATGGCCGAAGCACCACAAGTCATCCTCACTCCGAAGCCCCACCTTCGGAGTACACCCTCGAAAGTCCCTCCTTCGTCCAAGGCCTCCGCATGAAGCATTCCGTGAGCACTCCGTCGCAGTGTCTCACTCCGAGCACACTCCTCGACGAGCCTCACCCGGACCATGCTCGATGCGCCTCGACTTCTGAGACCTTCGTCGGGTACCTTCGAGTGTCTCCCTCCGGAGCACACTTCGAACCCTTGCCTCCGCAGAGGACTGTTCCACCAACTCCGAAGTCACTCCATTCGGAGTACCTTCGAAGTGCTCACCTCCGAGGACTTGTCTCGGAGTACCTTCAGCCGGAGCCACGCTCCGCACTCTCTGCCTTCACCTGGCACGCCTCGACCCGAGGACCGCCCGGACCACCTTCGCAGCCACCGTGACGGAGCTCCCCGCTCCCTTGGCATCAAACCACCCGCTTGACCCAAGTTCACCTGGCTCGAACCCTGTCCGTTGCCTCCGAAGTCCCTGCGCACCACAGACCAGCAAACAAGTGTATCCAGTACTCCGGAGACCTCTCCGGGTTAGCAACCTTCGGCACACACTCCGGTGTACCGCCCAAAGTACCGAAGCCATCGGTACGAACCCAGTCATCGCGTACTGCCGGACCCCTCCGACAAGTACACTCCGCTGAACAGCTGCAGCAAACACACACCGAACACCCTTCGGTGACACACCTCCGAACACCCTTCGGAGGACCACATCCGAAGCCCCTCCGGAGGTACCCTTCGAACAGAGGGTAAATAAACCTGTCAATCACTCATCACAACACCGAAACCACCCTTGGTTTCTCAATCTCCCCCTTGATGAGTGCATTGACAACCAAATCCAAGTTCAAGAAATTAAGAAAACTTTCAGCACACAAGTGACCATAAAAACTCAAAAAGAGCCAAAGCATGTCACTTGATAAAAGAGTAAAAGCCCCTTCTTGGCAAATCTCCCCTTGATAAGAACTCCCCTGAGTTGAGCAAATTTTCTCCCCCTTTATGTCAAAGTCTCTTCCCCTTTAGAAATTATGCCTTCTTGCTGCAGAGAACATAGCAAAACTAGCAAAACTCTCCCCCCTTTGGCAATGCAAGCATCAAGGAGCAATTAAAAGATGCAAAGCTTCGAAATGAATAGAATTGCAAAGACATATAATGCAAAAATATGCCAAAATTAACACAAGTGATCATGGCTCAGCTCAATTTAATAATCTGTGAAACAAGACGATGGCATGTGATTTTGTCATTTTGAAGTAAAAGCATCACCACTTAATCAAAGCAGCTAGACATGAGAAGGCAAGGACTGCGCAAAGCTAACAACTTCTACCCTAGACAGACAAGTCTTGTTCAAAAGAAGCTTTGAAAGCAAACTTGATGAGCAATTAAATTTGTTGTTCTTTTTCTTAATGCCAGGGGTTATTTGTTTGTCCACCTTATACTTTCCAATCAAGCCAAGCCTAGGCATGAAAGCCATCTGAAGCTTAAGGCGGTGATTTTGGCATACACTACACTATCCCAGTTCAGACCAAAGTGCAATGGTAAGCAGTCTAGAATAGAGTAGTGCGACAAACAAACCCTCCTGGATCTTTTCATTGAAACCAGGTAAAGCATGGATTTTTGATTTTGATTGGATGAATTTAATATTTTGATGAGTATCCATGAATAAAGAACACATTTTTCAATTTGCAAATTTTCGCATCCAAAGAACAGTTTTCTTGCTGTCAAGTAGATAAAAGATAGCTAAAAGCAGTCCAGCCTAGACAAGCTAGATACAAGATTGTGCGGTGAGCAAGTTTTGATTTTTAGAAAATAAAACATCATGCACAATAATGTTGCAGACATATTTTATCGAGCTGAGCTGTCATGATTTCTTTGAAGTAAAAGCAGACATATAATAGCAAAGATGTAAGTGCAATTCCACACATAATGAGCATATGCAAAGACAATTAAAAGCAGCTCCCCCTCACAAAATGCCGTAGGGGTGACAAATACCAAGTTCCCACGCAAGTAAGCAAACCGAGAAAGCATCGAGGGGTTTTGTAAAAATATCGGCAAGCTGGTGTTGGGTATCAACATATTGAAGTTCAATATCACCCTTCTCATTGTGATCTCTGAGAAAATGATACCGTACATCAATGTGTTTGGTTCTGGAGTGCTGAACCGGGTTGTTTTGCAATACAAATAGCACTAGTGTTATCACAGAAAAGTGGAAACACTCTATAATCTAACCCGAATCCCGCAAAGTGGAAACCATCCACAAAATCTGAGAGCAACAGCTAGCTGCAGCAACATATCGGCCTCGGCCGTCGATTGTGCAACACTAGACTGTTTGCGGGAAGACCAGCAAACCAGAGACGTACCCAGAAAAATGACAAGTACCAGAGGTACTCTTCCTATCAATTCTACACCCAGCAAAATCCGCATCTGAATAACCTCTAAGACATAAAGATGAAGACGATGAATACCAATATGCCAAATTCAAGGGTGTGTTTGAGATACCTTAAGATGCGCTTAACCGCTTGGCGGTGCGAAGCTCGTGGTGAAGCCTGAAAACGAGCGCACAGACACACAGCGAAGTGTATGTCCGGCCTCGTGGCAGTCAAGTAGAGGAGGGAGCCGATCATGCTCCGGAACTCCTTCTGATCTACGGCTTCTCCATCTTCGTCAGGGTCCAT